>OY757945.1:6711581-6759081 GCA_963585895.1 Sepioteuthis lessoniana | reverse complement strand
GTTAACTATGAAATGCAAAGTAGAATCCTTCACTCCTCTCTAAATAGAAGCATTAATATCATTATGGACCACCGTTAACTATGAAAAGCAAAGTAGAATCCTTCACTCCTTAAATAGAAGCATCAATATCATCATGGACAGCCATTAACTATGAAATGCAAATTAGAATCCTTCAGTCCTTCCTAAATAGAAGCATCAATATCATCATGGACAACCATTAACTATGAAATGCAAATTAGAATCCTTCACTCCTTCCTAAATATAAGCATCAATATCATCATGGACAGCCGTTAACTATGAAATGCAAATTAGAATCCTTCACTCCTTCCTAAATATAAGCATCAATATCATCATGGACAGCTGTTAACTTTGAAATTCTAATTAAAATCCTTCACTCCTTCCTAAATAGAAGCATCAGTATCATCATGGACAGCCATTAACTATGAAATGCAAATTAGAATCCTTCACTCCTTCCTAAATATAAGCATCAATATCATCATGGACAGCCATTAACTATGAAATGCAAATTAGAATCCTTCACTCCTTCATAAATAGAAGCATCAATATCATCATGGACAGCTGTTAACTTTGAAATTCTAATTAAAATCCTCCACTCCTTCCTAAATAGAAGCATCAATATCATCATGGACAGCTGTTAACTTTGAAATTCTAATTAAAATCCTTCACTCCTTCTTAAATCAAAGTATCAATATCATCATGGACCGTAATTACAATGGGAATCTAATGACTTCATGACTTATCTCATATAATATCAAGATTATAAGAAAATTTGGTTGTACTTATTCTATTGATGTTGAGTTTGCACCATATAAACTTGAGTTATATGGTATGTAAATTTTTACATTAAAGGCAAAAAGTATTGTCATTAAATATAATTTACAAGGCATGCTGAAAAGTTCTCTGCCTAACCAAGAAGACAATGATAATTACTTTTCAACACCACCAAGTATATTCATTGATAACTATTTTTCCTTTTGTCTAAAAAGACAATTATTTGATTATTCCCAAATTCCTGCTACATGACTTGACTAATAAGTTAGATCATTACTAATGAGTTTGATTCTCACGGGGTGCCCCAACTCCTTGCCCTGCGCCAAACTAAGTTTAAGTAAACGACAAATAATTTTCTAATTCTATACTTCTTTCTATGTCAAATGGGTTTTAGAGAGTTATGTCCCTTTACTCAGTCAAATAATTTTCACACTTGAAGATTTCAAAAATGTGTTTTAGATAAATAGAAAACAACCGGTGTAGACTCCATTTATAATCTGGAGAGGTCATTTTTTTACACATCTTGACGATTTTTGGACAAATCAGAAAAATTTAAAATATTTTAAGTTTTTCAGATTCGTCCAAAAATCACACACACACAAAAAAAAAATCATTTTTTAAAATATTTCATAAAGGGTAAAATTATATCTGGAGTGTTCAATATTTCATTAACGTCTTTTCTCTAAACATCTATTTAAAAATGTATAGGAAATATAATTTCAATTGTCAAATGCTAATTAGACTCCTTCACTTGCACACACACACGCACACACACACACACACACATATATATAACCATCTATTTAAAAATGTATAGCAAATATATCTTTGATTGTGATATACTAATTAGAATCCTTGACTCACTCACAAACATACACACATGTATATAGATATACATATATACATACACACATATAGATATACACACACATATATATATATATATATACCAACTGCTCCGCTCGGGCAGGATATGACACAAGGTCAATTTTTAAGCAGAGTTTAACAGGTTTGAATTCAGAGTTTTCCTTCTCCTAGACTAGTTACCTCACCAAGGCTGAAGAACCCAGTCTACCCTACAATTGACCCATAGCTGGAGGGAGAATAATTGGATTGATACCTTCCCAAGGATATTAGTGCTATGTGAAATGCAATCAGTCAGGTCCAAGATTTAAAATCATGTTGCTGTGTCCATTTCCTACAATGATGACCATTACACCATGGGCACCTCCTATATATATATATATATATGTTTTCATTTAATCAAGTGGGGCAAATATGTCAAATACACAAATAGAATTAAAATAATAAGGATGCGATACATAAAAAAAATCAGTGGAGGATGATATATATATCATCATCATCATCATGTCGCGCCGCCAACGCGGATATCCCTGACCCTCTCTCACCATTTCTCCCTATCATTCATCGCCTCCGGCAGGTCTTCAGGGTTACATCCTGTGTCCTCACATAGTTGCTGTATGTAAGTTCGTGCTGGTCGTCCTACTTTTGCACATCCATATGTGGGGGTCCACAGGAGTACATCGCTTATGAGCTCGTCCTTGCTTCTCCAGCAGTGTCCCGCGTGTCTGGTTCATCTGACTTGTATAGTTTTCGTGATGGGGGGCAAGTGTCCGTATAGTTGGAGTCTCGTGGGGTGTTGTCGCCAGGACTTGTTTAATACTGCTCTCAACATTCTTGTGTAATTTCCGTCTAGTTTCCTCTCCAGCCACTTCGTTAGCGTCCATGTAGTGCATCCATATAGCAGTATCGACACAACCGCTGCCTGGAAGAAACTGCGTTTCATTTTATCAGTTAGGTCTGACTTCCATATGATCGAGAGCCTATTGATAGCTGTCCATGCCTTCGTCAGTCGTGTGTCGATGTCCTTTTCGGTTGATGAGACGCGACTTCCTAGGTAGGTGAATTTGTCTACTAGTTTCAGAGAGGCTCCGTCTAGTGTGGCAATGTTGCCCATTTGGTTGTAACACATATATTCAGTTTTGTTTGCATTGACATGGAGGCCAATGCCAGCTGCGGCTCGTTCCAGACTATGCAGTAGTGTCTCTGCTTGATTAGGCGTATTCACTAGTAACGCCAAGTCATCAGCGTAGTCGGTGTCCGTGATTGTTTTTGCGGGGTACCTTTTGCTTTTTCTCTTAGTCAGCTCGAAGCCATTTTCTCTGATTTTGTCGATCGAAGTCCTAAGCACATGGTCTAGACAGATGATAAAGAGGTACGGGGCTAGTGTGTCTCCTTGTAGTACTCCTGCAACAATGTCGAAGTATTCCGTGTCTCCATCTGGTGAACGTACTTTCACTTTGGTGTTTCTGTAGAGAATCATTATCGCTGCTACTGTTTCTTTTGGTAGGCCGTATGCTAGTAGGATTTGCTCCATCTTCCCTCTGTGTATGGAATCGAAGGCCTTCGATATATATATATATATATATATATATATATACATACTATTTTCAAGCAATGATAAATGCTTTTAATTTTTAAAATTATTGTCATTATCACCTGAAAAAAAATACATACATATATATATATATATATATATATATTCTATTTTCAAGCAATGATAAACGCTTTTAATTTTTAAATTCATTGTCATTATCACCTTAATATATATATATATATATATATACACTATTTTTAAGCAATGATAAATGCTTTTAATGTTTAAATGCATTGTCATTATCACCTTAATATATATATATATATATACACACTATTTTAAAGAAATGATAAATGCTTTTAATTTTTAAATTCATTGTCATTATCACCTGAAAATGTGGATTTATATATCTATATGTTTTCATTTAATTATTTTACTATTTAAGTAATTTTTCTGAGATATTAAGTGCTGTTATTCCAGATAAGTTGTTTATTATATTTAACTTAGGGTAGTGTAGATACAGTCAATAGCAGTTAGTGACTGTCAGTAGGACAGATATATAAACATTGGTTTATATCATTTAAAATGAATTTGTTAATCCTAATGGGTCTTTGGTCTTCAGCCATCATTAGAAAATATTTATTTCATAACTGTTTACATTTCAAGGCTGAAAAGCTTGTGAATACCTCAAGATTGGCTTTGCATATCAATGTTATTTAAACTTTAGTTTAACAATTCTACCGTCCGTCTGATTTTGCGCATGTTAATAAGTAAGTTAACTTTTTCTCTTTCAAGGATGTTGTTAAAGAGAAAGATGAGTTTAAAAAACGTAATGGGTCTTTTAATACTTTACAAGTATCTAAGGGTTAAAAGGTATTGTTTTTTGGACTGATTTAATTTTTTTGTAAATGTGTGTAATATATATATATCAAAGTACTTTCATTTTTTACATTATCAATATTATTGATATCATATGAAAGTTGATGAATAATGAGAGTGTAAGTTTTTGAGGGATAATATTGAATATTTTTGGGGGTATTATAATTTGTTGAGCCCTTTCCGGAGTTAGGATTTAAAGATATAATACCCACTTCATAGGTTTCTAGAACTGATGTTTGGTAAATTTTTTCATTGGCCTAGTGGGTAGAGTGTTCGCCAATGGTCCGGGAGACTTGGGTTCAATCCCAGGTCGGGTCATACCAAAGACTTTAAAAATGGTATTTGATACCTCTTTGCTTAACACTCAGCATTATAAGGTATGTATCAAGGGTAAAGTGGAGCAATCCAGGAAAAAGAGTAGCGCCCTCCCCTACACCTCGGTGTAGTAGCTATTGAAAAGGGAGCCTTCAGGTCGCCCTCAACTACAGTTGCCAACTTTTACTATAGTGAATATTTTTCAGTCTATTATAGATAAATATTGGCATGATGGTTAGAGTGTTCACCAATGGCCTGGAAGACTAAGGTTCAGTCCCAGGTCAAGTCATACTAAAGACTCAAAAAATGGTATTTGATGCCTCCTTGCTTCACACTCAGTGTATTAAGGTATGGATCAAGGGTAAGTGGATCAGACTAGAGAAAGGAGTAGTGCCCTTCCATACACTTTGGTGTAGTAGCTATTGAAAAAGGAGCCTCCGGGTTGCCCTGGACAACTTACTACTTGTTGAGGTTCTCTTCTGTAAAATTTCACCTATGTCAAAATGTAAAGCTTAGTTGTTATGAGTCAGTACTCAGTTGAGTGACCAGTTGAGTTAGAAGTTAAAGTGACATCCAGAAACGAGGAATGAAAGATTTTATTGACATTGGAGCATTCCATTATGTACACATGGTTTAGTCTATTCTCTGGACAGTGATTGGTTGCTGGCCCAGTGAGTAGATATATTAGTGTCATTCTCTGGACATGTTGGGGGATAGGGGTGCAAGAGTGGAGCATTGCTTGAGGGAGTTATTGGTCCCAGTGTTGCACTTGGTATTGGGGTTGCCGCGGGTTTGAGTTCGCATTTTCTGAGGAAACAGCACTTCCTAAGAGTGATCCTTCCTGATCCATCAATCCTGATTCGGTATTCTCAGTCTGGTAGGGCTGTGATGATTTTTCCTGTTGCATTCCATCTGTGATTGAGTGGGCTTTGGATAGTTACGGTGTCACCAGCTTGTAACGGAAGAAAGTTGTGGGTATATTTGTTATACCTTTCTACTATTTTTGCATTGCAGTGGTAGAAGATTTCCTCGCAGCATTGTGCCACCGCTACCCATTCGGGGCGTGGCTTGTAGAGGATTGGCTGTGAAGGAATGGAATCACGGAGTTGGTGGAGTAGGAGTTGCACCAGTGATAGGCCAATACTTTGGATTGGAGTGTTTCAGTACTGCAAGACTTCATCGTATCTGCGGGTGTAGGTGTCTCCAGATGCAAGTTAACCTTGAGGCATCCTAAGATACATGAATCTTCCTCACTCAGTTATGAAGTTTGTCAATGATTTGGATTCTTTAAGGGGATGAAGTGGTACCTGTCAACAGCTTCTAGGACTATTTTTTTTGTTCTGGGTGGCACTTGCAGTGCCAACTGGAATGGCAACCCAGTGTGGTGGGTCTTTTGCTTGCACTGAGAGTTAAGGTGTTCTTTTTAGCAGTTATTACCATTGTACTGCACCAATTGATGGCATTCCCATGGGTACTGGAGCTATGATACCTCTTTCTATGCCCTTCCAAAGGGCTTGTCTTACTGGTTCCTTGAAGTGGAAGGACACCCATTTTATTTTTTGGTGTCATTCTCTGGATGGTGATTGGCTGCTGGCCCAGTGAGTGGATATATTGATGTATATATGTACCGGCTTGCTCCAGTCATGTCACAGGGTCTGTATTGACTTACAGTCCATTTTGTCTGCCAGCTGGACGCTACCTGGGGCCACTGAGCCAGTAAGTGATGTTATTATTGTTGTTTATTCTGCATGTTAGAGCAGTGACTTCCACTCGCTTTATAAAAATCCTTCAGCAGCAACCTCCAGAGAATTCAGGCTTAATTTTTTGATAAAATATGTGAGTCTGTAGTAGGTTAGAGAAATTATGTAAAAGTGCATGCCCCCCCCCAATACACTTTTGTTGAATCACGAAACACACTTGTAGTCAGTAGCTAGGCCAAGAGCAACGTCTTTAGCAAGACTAACTAAAAAGTAAATCAGTCCTCAATGAAAGAGCTATTTATGGCACATTGGGAGATTCCATTCCTTAGATTGTGATTGGCTAGAACATCTCATTGGATATGTTTGTTCATAAATACCAACCCTGTCCAGTTCAAGATGTTTCTTTTGACTATGCTGGACCTCTGGTAAGTGTTGCTGTTATTATTGTCACTATTATTGCTGTTGTATATTGTTGCCTTCTACAACTTTTACATAACTTGTTTGGTAGAAACAGCATTCAGTCAAGTTAAGAAATGAGTTACAGTAGAAGTCGCAGCTCTAACAAACAATATCACTTACCAGTCTGACGAAAAATAAGGCTGGCCATAACTCAAAACGGACTTGTGACCACATGGAACGGGCCGGTATATATTTACGCTGATATAGCCACTCCGGGGCTAGCAACCAATCACTGCCCAGGGAATGAACTCAACCACTTTACCCTTAATCCTTACCTTATAATGCTGAGTGTTAAGCAAGGCTGCATCAAGTACCATCGGCAGTCCCAGTCTGACGAAAAATAAGGCTGGCCATAACTCAAAACAGACTTGCAACCACATGGAACGGGCCGGTATATATTTACGCAGATGTAGCCACTCCGGGGCTTGCAACCAATCACTGCCCAGGGAATGGACTCAACCACTTTACCCTTAATCCTTACCTTATAATGGTGAGTGTTAAGCAAGGCAGCATCAAGTACCATTTTTTGAATCTTTGGTATAACTCGACCTGGGACTGAACACTGGTCTTCCGGACCATTGGCAAACACTCTACTCAGTCGGCCAATGGCCTGGTGAAATAATATCTAATAATATGTAATAATGATATAATATACAATAATGTCTAATATGTAATTTCTTACACTTTATTATTTTTTTATATTATATGTAATTCCTTGCAATAAAATGATAGATTTCAATATCCAACTTGTCTGATGATGGGATCTAAAATATGTTGACTATATCCCCACTCTACCGAGGGGTAAGACTCACTCCCAAAAGAGATGTCCAGTGTATTACAATAAATTGCATCTGATGGTGAGGCTCTAGTTTTTGAAATCTGGGGAGTGTGGAGTATGCCTTCATTACCATTACACCTAAATATGTGTTAGGGTTCCATCTAGGGGTCAAATAGATCTATTCTGTTATTTACTAGACTTGAAATGATTTAATAATAAATAGTATTATTTGTGTTGGATTACAATACTTGAAACCATTTAACTGTATGCAAATAAATCATTAGTAATAAACAGAATAATTTGTGTTGTGTCAGAATACTTAAAACCATTTAACTGCATGCCCACAAATGAACTCTGACTTGTTGAAAAATAATGTTACTTATGATCTTTTCACTTAAAAATCGCATATATGTATAAAGAGGATTTGGCATTAAATAACCCTCATGGTTTGATATGCCATTAAACCAAATAACCTAAATGTAAACCTATTAATATAATCAGTCAACATTTTGAGGTCTAACAGGAAGATGTTCAGATCATAAGTTTTAAACCTTATCTGAATGTTTGTGGAAATATTTCTTGTGAGGAAGAAGGTATATACGTGTGTGTGTGTGTACTTACATTGCTGGGGTCATCATTGGTCACACTGGAACCACCCATCATTTTTATGAAGTTTCTAATCTACTTTTTCTTTTTAATTTTTGGTTTTTATTTGTGCTTTTTGATTATGGTCAACAGTGTGGGTCATAAGTCAGTGACTGTCTATAATTACAGTGAACTGTGTGATTTTTTAATGTTTTGTAACTTGTCATGTTAAAACAGGACTCTCAAACATGTGACTGGCAAACCACTTTTTTTATGGGCATGCAACTGAACAATTTTCATCTCTGAAATTTTCCTGAAACTTGGTAATTTGTCCCTCATCACTGCCCATGTTTCTCCTCATGGTGGAGGGATGACTGAGATTATTTTATGGTGGAGGGTGTAACAGATTATTTTATGATAGAGGGGTCACTGAGATTATTTTATAATGGAGGGTGTGACAGATTATTTTATGATGGAAGGTGTGACTGAGATTATATTAAGGTGGAGGGTGTGACTGAGATTATTTTATGATAGAGGGGTCACTGAGATTATTTTATAATGGAGAGTGTGACAGATTATTTTATGGTGGAGGGTGTAACAGATTATTTTATGGTGGAGGGTGTGACTGAGGTTATATTATGATGTAGGAGTGACTGAGATTGTTTTATGGTGGAGGGTGTAACAGATTATTTTATGGTGAAATGTGTGGCAGATTGTTTTATGATGGTGAGATGACTGAGATTATATTATGATGGAGGGGTCACTGAGATTATTTTATGGTGGAGGGTGTGATTGAGATTATAGAATAATAACTCTTGTAAAAGAGCCGTAGGAATTTGTTTTGTTTCATATCATGAGAGGGTGTAGATTTGACAACTTCTATTGGCATGGAGGGTGTACTTATGATTATAGAGAACTAACAAGTACAACAGGGCAAAAAGAAATTTATTTTTTTCATAACATGAGAAGAACTATTATACTCAATTTATATTGGTATGGGAAAGGTGTTCCTGAGATGACAGATGACACACACACACAAAAATCAAAGAAAACATTTGAGTGCAGATTGTATTTAACAATCTGTGCTCAAATGTTTTCTTTGATAGACAAAAATTATTTCTGTCATTTCTTTAAATGTGATTAAACTTTGTTGCTTTTGTTTTATCTGTTTTAATAATATTCATCCTTCAATTTATTGCAATTTACCCATGAAATACAACAAAATGCATAAAAACAGAAGTAATCAAAAGTAAAAATGAAAAAAAAAAAAATGGAATTTACCAAAAGTAAAAAATATACTGTAGATAATGGAAAATGGAAAAATTGTCCATCTATTTTGTTGTATTAATTCACAAACTATCATGTGTGTATTCATTTTGATGAAAAAATAGATAACAGTCTATTAGTTGTATTGCAGATTAACTTTATAACGAGTGGAAATCACCTTCCACCACACACACACACACACACACACACACACACTACCTTCATCTCATTTTTGGCCCACTGTGCCTGTCTCCCCAGAGAGTAATAACCTTTTTGAGTCCTTGGGTTTGAGACCCCTGAACTAAAGGAAGGAAGCAGCCAAATGATAGATCCATTCTGCCAACCTAGAATATTTATCAATAGATCAGCAATTTGTTGGGTCAAAGCAGTTTTTTTAGATTTCATCCCTTTTTGGCTGTCATATTACAAGATTGACAAACATTGATTCTGACACTTTTAATAACTTTGATATTCTGAAAATGACTTGACAAGGCAATTAGAATCCAGTGAAAACATACATATACAAAATGACAGTGGAATGCATAAAGAAAAACTTTTGGGGTCCCAAACATGTGGTTTCTTGACTACTCTTCTACAATATTACCAATAAATAAGTACACCCTGGACATCTTTTGTTAAACGAGTTCATTTTCTTCAGAACCAAAGACACTAGGATTTTATTATTTCGATTGGAATATTATTCAAGTGTCTTTCAATAAATATAGGCAATTATTTTTTCAAACAGCTAATAAATTTTTTTCCACTTATAACATGAGGGCAGATTATATTACCATTCATACAAAAATGGCAGTTGAGGTTGTAGAGTTCTGTTGCCTCTTGTTATATTAAAAGAAAGAAAATAAATAATGAAGGCGTTGACGAAAATATTGATAGGTTTCAAAGGGGAAGCTTTAATGGCAGCTTGAGACAAAGTTTTCCTTTGTGCTGGGAATAATAATAGAGGAAGGACAGTTGTAAATAGCTGTGCAGGAATTCAGTACCAAGCCAGAAGCTTCGAGGTCTATTTGATTTAGGAGGGAGAAATAATTGATAAGGAATGGTCTCCTAAAGGAAGCAGAGGAACACATTTTGAATGTGCTCTCTTGAGATGAAAAGTCCCTCTGTCTGCTGTTGGAATTGGCCCAGGATAGAGAGAAAGAGAGAGAGAGAGGGAATGTTCTCTCTCATGTCGGCTGGTCTGTCCTTGCTGCTAGCAAGGAGGAAGCGAAAAGAGGTGGAGGGATCAATGCACAGCCTTTTTAGATTACCTGGGGGAGGCAACCTGGGCATAATGGCATCAGTCATTCTTATTGGATGAAATTTAAAAATTCGAAGTTCCAACTGCCAAAACAATTCCTACACTAAATAATAATTTTCAATTCTTTCTTTCTGCTCAACACGCTCTATTTCAAAGTGGATCTGGGAGTAATGGCAATAAAGGTGTGACATACCAAAGACTTTAAAAATGGCACTTGATACCTCCTTGCTTAACACTCAGCAATATAAGGTACATATCGAGGGTAAAGTGGAACAATCCAAGAAAAAGAGTAGTGCTTCACCCTCTACACCTCGGTGTAGTAGCTATTGAAAAGGGAGCCTTCTGGTCACCACCTTTACTTACTTACTTGCCTGGGCAGCATGTGGATTGGTCCACTTTACTAGGATGGACCTGCCCAACACAATTACATGAGTGGTATCTATTCACATACATATTTCTCAATCAAATTACTCAGATAGGTTTTAGGACACCAGTCCACATATATGCTGGTTGCGAGCTGACCAATATTCTACAGAATGAAATAAAAGTACTAATGTTTTTGTTAAGTTGTCTGTCAATTAATTTCTCTTCTTTTTATGCACATGTAAGCATCAGAAAAGTTTTTGAATTTTTTCCATGGGTAATAACTAGGTAGACTACACAACTTATTATTTCTCTCTTCCTTTCTGTTCACTTTGTTAGGGAGGTTTAAAATATGGCAACTGTATCCTCAGCTAAGGAGTAAGATCCTTGCAAAAAAAGTATCTTGGATCTGACATTAAACTGCATCCTGTGCTGAGGCTCCAGTTCTGGTGCTCTGGAGAGTATGAAGCCACTCTTTCATTACCATTACTCCCAGGTCGACTCTGATCTTGAGCATGTTGTACCTGCTATGGTCCCATCTATAGGTCAAATAGATCTGTTTAAAATTTTTTAGAATTAGATAGGAATACTTGAAACTATATGATTGTGTGCAAACAAATGATTGTCATCATGATTAAATAAAAAGGACCCAAATCACATACCCCATAAGGGATTGATATGCCATTAAACACGTAAGCCAAAATAGACCAGACAAAATCATTCTCCTTATCATTCTTGTCCATCACCTCTTACTCGAACTCTTTTCCTCCCTCTCTCATTCTCTCTTCTTCCCTCTTTCATTCTAACTCTCTTTCTTCCTCACTCACTAGAACCCTCTTTCTTTGCATAATTAATTCTCTTTCTCCCTCTCTTGCTCTCTCTCTCACTCTATTCTCTTCCTTTCTCTCTCATATTTCCCCACCCCTCTGCTCGGGCAGGATATGACACAAGGTCAATTTTTAAGCGGAGTTTAACAGGTTTCAATTCAGAGTTTTCCTTCTCCTAGACTAGTTGCCTCACCAAGGCTGAAGAACCTAGTCTGCCCTACTATTTACCCATAGCTGGAGGGAGAATAATTGGATTCATACCTTTCCTCAGGGTATTTGTGCTATGTGGAATGCAATCAGTTTCGTCCAGGATTTGAACTTGTGTCGCCGTGTCCATTTCCTATGATGATAACCATTGCACCACGGGCACCTCACTCACTAGAACTCTTTTTCCTTCTTCTCTCACTCTCTCTTCCTCCCTCTCTCACTCTTATTCTCTTCCTTCCTTTCTCACTCACTCTCTCTTTCTCCCTCTCTCTCTAGCTCTCTCCTCCCTCTCTCTTTAACTCTCTTTCTCTATCTAAATAATTTATGGTATGATAGGAATCCTACTTGTGCTAAAATATCAATAAAATGTGTAGTGATTTGCATGTTGGTTTGAATGCGGGTTATTGACTTCTGTGTCTCTTAAAGAATTTCTAAGAAAATTACCATTTCTATAGCATGTTTCGAAGGAAGGAAGCTAAATGTACGAGAAAATGATTCCTTCTAAGTAATTGTACATTTTAGTAACTTTTCGTTGTGAAGACAATTTCAGATCAGAAAGAAATGTAAATTGATTTTTTTTTTTTTTTTTTTTTTTTTTTTTTTTGCAAATGGTTAAATCTCACTTGTTTTCATCAAGAATAGGTTATTACTGCTCCAAAAATGTTGTACCTATCTTCAATAGGGAGCAGCAAAAATACCTCCCACATTTTAAACTGTCACCTCTGCGCTGCAAGGGAACTGAAGCAAGTGGCAATGGTAGCTCCATCTCGTTAATGTATCATTTTTTTTTTTCAGTTATGATTATGGCTTGGATAGATTGATACAGAGAGCTGTTTGTATTCATTTCTTGCTATTCCCGAATGATGCTGTTCTGGATAGAAAATTGATACTACTATGGGTTAAAAATTCTATCCAGAACATAATCATTCCAGTATGACATGAAATGAGCATGAAAAACTCTTTGTGTAGCAATTACAGATTCACCAGTTTTAGAAAAACGTTTCAACAGCAAATACACAGTGTGCACCAGTCCAAGCCATGATGGTAACTGATCTTATCTAAAAGAGATTGTCAGATTATATCCTAGATGGAGCTATCATTGCCACTTGTCTATGTTCAATTGCACCACAGAAGTAACTGTTTAAAAATGTGAAAGGTATTTCTTTCACACGTAAAGTCTATCCAAAAATATAAAGATTGAAGTTGTATTCCCTGATACAAAATTCTTTCAATATCGTCCCTTTAGCATTGAACATATTTACTCCAGTGAGTTTGTCATTGGTTGAAGCACTTTCTGAAACTCTTTTGATATGGTATGAAACCTCAGTAAAATCATTTTAATGTCTTCCACATTCCCAAATCTTTCAAATGAATTTTCAGTTTGGGAAACAAGAGAATCAGAAGGAGCAAAGACTGGACTTAATGGAGCATGTGATACATATCCATACATGAATATGTGAAATAGACATAGAATGTTCATAACTCATATATAGATAACATAGGAATCCCGAAACATGAAAAACACTTACAACTTCTTAGTTCAGGTACGAAACTTTTTATTACCTTTGAGTTAAAAGGTTTTTCGACATAAGGAGAGAGATACACAATCTTTCTATGCTGACTTTTCCATCTGCCCCTCCCCCACCTGCACCACGTGTGGCACCCGCCACAAGGCCTTGGCAAGCTCCGAAAGTCAACCTTCTTCTTCGGAGGTAAAAACTCAACTCACTGACTTTTCTCAGATCCCCAAAATCCTCTGTGCACACTGCCAGTGCATGACATCATTCACATCCCCCGGTCACATTCACCATCAGGGATTTTTATTTTGACATCTCTGAATGACACATCTTCCCCGCGCACACGTGAACACCTGCGCCCATGTTGCACCTTACTAACCCATGTGCTAAGAGAAAGGTTGTTGCCTCCAGCTGAACAATAAAACTTTGAAATTTGATATTTCTATCTTCTTTCTATTTTCGTTTATATAATGGTAAAGGTGACCAAATCAACATTTGAATTCCGCCCTACCGTTATATACCTTTTATGATTATGGATTCTAACAAATTGATACTTAAAGAACAACATTTCTGCTCAAATGACCATATCATCAACAGAGATGCAAAATTCACCATCATAGAAAGAATTAAAAAATAAAAATGGATCAGACAATATCATGACAATAATAGAAACGCTCCAAGATATATATATATATATATATATATATAGACATCTCCAAATACTGATGACCCAGTCGGTTAGGGCTACAGAATACATCGACTGGATCCCTACAGAGGGGTAAGATCTGCCCCACAAGTGTCCTGGATATGACATTAAACAATCTGATGGTCAGGTTCCAGTAGGGGGTGTCCTCGTGGTGTAATGGCTAAAGCGATGGACTGCGGAATCGTAGTAAGCGAGTTCGTACTCCAGTCGCACTATTACGTTCACTTTCGGGCAAATACCCTTGGGAAAGGTATGAACCCCCTTATCCTCCCAGCTATGGGTTAAATAGTACCACTATTGTTCTTCTAGGAGAATGGATTTGGCATTAAATAACCTACAAATGTTGATATGCCATTAAACAAAGAAACCAAACCAAGATTCCAGTAATGCTGGAGCTTAGGGAATGTGAAGCACCCATTCATTGCCATTGCTCCCAATTCCACTCTGGCCTGGAGTGGTAGCACCTGATATGGGTCAAATAGAACCAAACGGTGTACTTATGCTAAACTGAATTGTTTGAAATAGAAGTATTTATATGTATAAAAATAGATTTGGCATTAAATAACCTACAATGGTTGATATGCTATAAAACCAAATCAAACCAAACACTGACTCCAAATGGCTTTAACATGAAAATAAATCATCCTCAAAAGGCAGCTTTAAAATAAGATGATTTTATTACAAGTAGTGTTCAATTTACAATGTAAATTTAATGTAAGCTGTTCCCTGACTTTATGTTCATTAACTATTTCCTTTTTGAGAAAAATTAACCCTTAAAGTTGCTATAAAATGGGGGTTCAATTTACAACGTAATTTTAATGTAAGCTGTTCCCTGACTTTATGTTCATTAACTATTTTCTTTTTGAGAAAAATTAACCCTTAAAGTTGCTATAAAATGGGGGTTCAATTTACAATGTAAATTGACCCTAAACTGTTCCCTGACTTTATGTTCATTATAATGGGGGTTCAATTTACAATGTAGATTTAATGTAAACTGTTCCTTGATTTTATGTTCTTTATTTCATTTTTTGAGAAAAATTAACTCTAAAAGTTACCATAAAATAGATGTTCAATTTACAATGTAAACTTAATGTAAATTGTTCCCTGATTTTATGTTCATTAACAATTTTGTTGGAAAATATTTAATTTTTTCCCTCATATATTCCAATTTGCAGGATTTGAAAATGACCTTTGTGTCTTTGATGGATTTTTTTCATTTTTGAGAGAAATCAACTCTAAAAGTTTGCTATAAAGTCAGGGTTCAGTTTACAATACTTGTATCATGCATAATTGGACATTGACTTTATGTCTGTTTTTTTTAACTCTTAATGTTCAATTTACAACGTAAATTTAATCTAAAATGAATGCATCAGTTAATTTTAAGAAGAAATACTTTTTTTTAAAATTCTTTTGTGAGTGTGTTGACTTCTTTCTCATCTTTGCAATCCCAACATTAAGAAAAAAGTATCTTTTGCTTATATTTAAGTCACCTTTCTCGGTTATTTTTTTTACAGACCAGTTAGTATCATGTAGACATGCGATTCAGGAATAGTGCTTTTTCTATTTGATGAATTTGAGAATTCTTCAAGAATTTTTCTAGGATTTGCCTGGAATGCAAAAAGAAGGACCCCCATATTTGACATTTTCACTTCCTTATCCTGGAAAAGAATTTAGACTCAGAACAATAATGGGTCGGGAAATAGAAAAGAAAGATTTGGATGTATTTTGTAGTCTAAAGATTCCTGTGTAGATGTTTTTCTAGTGTTTAGTTAACTGGCAAAAAATTCAATGTCGCAAGTGAAAATTTATAATATAAGACAAAATAATAAATAAGTGATTTATTATAATAATTGCATTAAAAATTATTTTTTAAAAAAAAGAATTGCATTGTAAATTATTGTTAAATTACTTTTCTTAATAAATGTTGCATTGGAAATTATTTATAAAAATAATTTCCAATGCTATTCTTGTTCTTACTAAAAAGAATTGCTTTGGAAATTTTTATTAAAAAGAATTGCATAGGAAGCTATCTTTATTGATAATTTCCAATGCTATTTTTAAATTCGAAAAAAATTATATATTAATAAGAATTGCATTGGAAATTATTTTTATTAAAAATAACTTCAAATGTATTTCTTACAAAAAAAAATATTTTCCAATGCAATTATTGTTTGTCTCATTCTCTCTCTATATATATATGTATCCATCTATATATGTCGTTCTGTTTACAGACATCTCAAGTATTTTATATATATATATATATATATATATATATATATATACACACCATTTCTGTAGGGCTAAAAAACATCAACTGCATCCTCTCTCTTCCTTTTCTTATTCAATGAATAAGGTGAATTTTTCCTAATTTATATGTATATATATATATATATATATATATATATATAGGGTGACCAACCAAAAAACAGAACCCATAAACTTTTTTATTACCTCTACAAAAATAATGCAAAATAATTCTAATTCTTTTCCTTGGTTGACCAGGACATGTTGGTGAATATTATGGTCCTAATTTTTCATACACAAAATCTACTTCATATCCTGAAAAAAAGAAAAGGCTAGAATTAAATTTATGAATTTCAGTCAAAAATATATGGGTTCTGTTGTTTTTGGGGTTCACCCTGTGTATATATATATATATATATATATATATATATATATATATATAAGATGAATTTTGCTTGATTTTATGTACATATATAACAAACTTATATTGCAAAAACAATTCTCAGAATTAAGGATCACATCGTGACATAAACCCCTGCCATGTTTGTTAGAAAACTTTAGGTAAATCAAACATAATTGTTGAAGAAGAAATCTCCTTCTGTTTATAAGGGCACACTCTTTTTAAACCAGGAAGTGAGCCCCAATTCTTAAAAGATTACCACCATTAATCAGCCTTTATTGAACTGTTTAACCTGTTTACTGCCTTATGACTCAAACTACTTATCATGCCATGTTAAGTACTGCCCCTGAAACATATGTACATATATCATTCTAATTCATAGTTATTCTTAATATTATTATTTTATTGTCACAAAGTAAAAAAATTGTTAAGTTCTGAATTGGAGAAGACCCATGTACTTAGAAAATGTGCAATTGGAATTTTGAATTTTACCTACACTGAATCGCTGACCTCAAGCAAAGTTTGGAATTATAGAATTGAGACAATTTATTGCACGGATTTAAAGAAATGTTGTTTTCAAAGAAGTGACTGCCCTAACGCACAGGAGAAAACAATAAACAATACTTACCAGCTTGGCGTCCCGGCTGGCGTCGGCTAACAGATTAAAATTGCCAATGAGTGGGTCAGCATATATGCACACTAGCATAGCCTCTCTTGGGTCCGCAGCCAATCACCCCACTAGATGAGACCAGCTGCACGTTGTAGAACGCCCCGATGCACATATAATCTTCCCTTCCTGATGCTCAGATCGATTCACTTTCATGTGTAATTCAACACGTGAACTACACTCCAGTACAGAACTTCGACAGTTTTTTCAGTTGCATCGTTAATTAGGTTGAATACAATCCCTCTCTCTATATATATATACATATATCATCATCATCATGTTGTGCCACTAGTACGGATATCCCTGACCCTCTCTCGCCACTTCTCCCTATCATTCATTGCCTCTGGTAGGTCTTCAGGGCTACATCCGTATCCTCACATAGCTGCTGTATGTATGTTCGAGCCGGTCGTCCTGCTTTTGTTTGGCCATATGTGGGGGTCCGTAGGAGTACATCACTTATGAGCTCCTTCCTGCTTCTCCAGCAGTGTCCTGCATGTCTGGTTCATCTAACTTGGATAGTTTTTGTGATGGGAGGCTGGTAGCTGTATAGTTGGTGCTTTGTGGGATTATTCCTGGGATTTTTCTCATCTCTGAAACTCCGCTAAGTCTGGTGAGTATGGAAGGTACTGCACTTACACAGTCCTGTGATTCACCAAAATTTGTTGTTCCAAATATTTCCTGAGACTGGCTGCATAATTTTCAGTTTAAGAAAGAAGAAAAGTCTGGAAAAACAGAACACCACTCTATATAGCCACTTACTTCCTCTCACAAAAATCATCCAAGACCAGCAAAACATCTCTTTCCATCCAGTTTTGTCTATATATATCTATTTTAGTCTGTTCCTGAGATCTCTTTATATTTTTTAGTCCATATCTCAATATCTTTATGTCTGTTTCTTTAAATTGAATTTATATTTGTCAATAAAGGTAATTCATATCAGTTTGTTATCTTTCTCTTTAAGCATTGATAACCATCCATGCTTTAACTAACAAAAAAAAACTATACACCCACCCACTATTATATTTCTCCTTCAACCCCTGTTATCTGATTGGACCATTCTAATGTGCATTACATTTACAATGGTACAGTCCAACTCTTGATCCTGATAAGCTTAAAAATATTTCATAGTTGTTGAGTTAAAGACGTTTGTGTTGAGATGAGATTTACTAAGTTTCAAATATGTCAACTTTTGACTATTCTTTTGGAATATTTACACTTGGCATTTCTTGAAATATTTCAACTTTTGACTATTCTTTTGGAATATTTTCACTTGGCATTTCTTGGAATTGCCACCATCCTCAAAAACATGTAAGTCATTTTTTGATTTTTTTTTTCCTCCCTTAAGTGAAACGTTTGTACTTAACTCTTCCAGTTAGAAAAGTTTGAGAGTCAATAGGAATTAGTTATCTGATTTATTTCATGGTCAGAAAATATTTCTTTAATTACCTGAACAAGATGATATTCAAAGATACCATTGCCTGGCAGCTTTGTTTAACGTCATAGAAATATGGCGAGGCAAGTTTGAATTCCAGTCTAGGATATTTACTTTTCACATTGTTTTGATATTTGTGATAAAAGGCATGAGTGCATCTTCTGTCTTCTTAATTATGTAGGGCAGACTAGGCTATTTGGTCTTGGTATGGCAACCAGTCTAGGAGAAGGAAAATTCTGAATCCAAACCAATAGTTTTATTTAGTGTTTTACTTGAGGACTCATAAGAAAAAATAAAATAATGAGATTACGAACATTTCGTTTTTAATAAAATTGACGAAAATAAAATTGTGAAGGTTGATTGATTTTAACATGTTAACCTGTCTAGGGTTATTTTATACCAACAGGTTAGGGAATCACATTTATTGTACGTTCTTATTTACATTTTCTTTGTTGTTATTTCTTTTGAGACTTTTTTTTTGGCACACTGTTATGTGATATAAAGTATTCCTATTCAATTTAAATAATTTTCATGTAGTTGTATGGTTTCAATGGTCTGGGAGACCTGGGTTCAATCCCAGATTGCGTGATACCAAAGACTTTAAAAATGGTACTTGATACCTCCTTGCTTAAAAGACTTTTGAAATGGTACTTGATACCTCCTTGCTTAACACTCAGCAATAAAAGGTACGTATTAAGGGTTAAGTGGAGCAATCCAGGGAAAGGAGTAGCGCCCTCCCTTACACCTTATATATATATATGTATATATATATATATATATATATATAGCGCCCTCTCTTACACCTTATATATATATATATTTAATTAAAGTTTATAGATAATGTTTTTTATTTTATCTTTTACTTATCTTGTTTACACAAAATAAACATTCATCTCGTATCAGTTAATTCACTTTCTCGGTTATTTTGTCATAATACAAAAACAGATTAACTGATAAGAAATATTCAAAGGCATGAGCATCAAAACAAGAACAGTGTCCTCCCATCAAATGAATAGAGAGTTTGATTCAAAATTCTCTGAATATTACTCTGACAAAAGACACCTGAAGAAAGGCTGAAGGTTCAGAGGTTGAAACATCATGAGAATTGGTATGATTGGTCGTAGGAAAGATATTTTATTGAGTTCTCCACTCACCAAAGATCATATTTACCAACCCCTCCGCTCGGGCAGGATATGATACAAGGTCAATTTTTTAAGTGGAGTTTAACAGGTTGGAATTCAGAGTTTTCCTTCTCCTAGACTAGTTGCCTCACCTAGGCTGAAGAACCTAGTCTGTCCTACTATTTACCCATAGCTGGAGGGAGAATAATTGGATTCATACCTTTCCTCAGGGTATTAGTGCTATGTGAAATGCAATCAGTCTCGTCCAGGATTTGAACTCATGTCGCCGTGTCCATTTCCTGCGATGATAATCATTACACCACATGCACCTCCACTCACCAAAGATGAACGTTAGTATATCAAGGATATACTAATGCTGATTACAATGGAAGAAAAGACAAGATAAGCTTATTTACCCATTTAATGGTCATGGTAATCTTTCGATGGCTGTTTATATTCTCATCTACAGAAGCTGCCCTTATGGATGAGCAGCATAAAATAAAATGCAGTTTCTTCCAAGCAGCGGTTGTATCGATACTGCAACATGGATGCTAACTAAACATACGGA
Source organism: Sepioteuthis lessoniana (assembly GCA_963585895.1). Lineage (NCBI taxonomy): Eukaryota > Metazoa > Mollusca > Cephalopoda > Myopsida > Loliginidae > Sepioteuthis > Sepioteuthis lessoniana. The sequence continues at coordinate 6,738,599 of OY757945.1, read as the reverse complement.
GAAAAAGCTTGACGGCAACTACACAAGAATGCTGCAAGTAATATTGAACAAGACCTGGAGGTAGCACCCCACAAAGCGGCAGCTGTAGGGCCACTTACCACTGATCACGAAAACTATCAAAGTTAGACAAACCAGACATGTGGGACACTGCTGGAGAAGTAGGGACGAGCTCATTAGTGATATACTCCTGTGGACTCCTTCACATGGACGAGCAAAAGCAGGACGATCAGCCCGAGCCTGCATACAACAGCTCTGTGCCAAACAGGATGTAGCCCTGAAAACCTGCTGGAAGCAATGAGCGATAGGGAGGGGTGGAGAGAAAGGGTCAGGGTTATCCATGCTGATGGCGACGACCCATTTAACCTTTTATATATCTAATATAGATACAGGTAATATTATAGGAAGAACACACAAGTGGGTCCTATGGTAGAATTACAAATATAGTATTCCATAAACAAACAGTATGAAAAGTGGATACAAAATAGAAAAAGGCTTACTTGACAAGTTTGGTTTCTTTTGTTTAATGGCTTATCAACTTTGAGGGTTTATTCAATATGGAAGCTATTCAAGCAGAAGATCAGTCATGTTTCTATTTAACCCATAACTGGAGGGATAAGAGGGTTCATGCCTTTCCTGAGAGTATTAATCAGAAAATAAATATATCATGTGACTAGAGTTCAACCTCAGTTCCAATGATATCACAGTCAAGTACATTTGTTACAATTTCACAGGACCTCCCCCTTCTTGACAAATCTACGTAATATAGCTATGTGGCTTGATTGTTCCCTGGCTGGGTTAGAGACAACGTCTACTATTAAAAAAAGTCAACTCTTGCATTTTGTGAGTTATGCCACACCCCACAAGGTTCCCAATGGACATACCAATTGTGTGTCTTTACTGTAGTCACCATATATATATATATATATATATATATATATATAATCAGTGGTGCTTTCAGGAGTAGGGCTTTTCCAGCTCACCCTGAAAAGCTATTCTCTCAAGCCTATTTTGGAGCAATAGAAATTCTCCAAGAACTAGTCATTTGTCCTTGATTATGGTTAGACTCAGTGTCTAGGGAGATAATTTTTTATTGTATCCCTACATGAGTCTAATAACCAAGATGAGTATTATAGTCTGAATTGTATAAATAATCTAAATTTAAAAAAAAATCTTTTTGCGCTCTTTTAATTGAACTTGTATAGATATGTTTTCTAGATTAATTTTTCTGTAAATTCTATAGGAAATTCTTTAGTTTAGTTTTATAAAGTATCTATGGACTTATGAATATGATTACTAACATGTCATGTCTCATCCTAAACATTCAATGAAATGACAGATAATCACATGAATCATATTCAATTTTGTAGCTAACATATTCTTTAGTTCTGCTTGATTTAACCTTCAAGGCTAGTTATTTGCTTGAAGACATGACAAATGCACACTTGCTTACATATATACAACTGAATTAGCTGAATTAGAACTACTTGACTTAACTGAATAGCTTAAATAGAACTGTTTTTAGCAATTAACCTGTACTTACATTTAAACTGCATGCTTATGCTAAACTGAATTGTGTGAAATTGAACCATTTTTGACATTGAAACTGTACTTACACTAAACTGGATTGTTATATATAGAACTGTTTTAACATTTTACTGTGTAAACAAAATCTGAACTAATGCTAAACTGAATTAGCTAAATTAGAACTGTTTGAATAAACTGAATAGTTTGAAATAGAAATGTTTTTGACAATTAAACTGTGTACTTATGCTAAACTGAATTGTTTGAAATAGAATTGATTATTTACATAAAAATAGATTTTGCATTAAATAACCTACAAAAGTTGATATGCCATAAATCCCACCCAACCAACTTACATATATACAAAGGTCTTTCAATGAATAAGGTGAAATATTGCCTCAGAAGTTGGCAATAGGAAATACTGTTTCCGTTGACACCTCTATCAAGGAAATCTCTTTTTATGGGTCTTTACATGTCCCAGAAGATTGTCAGCATAATCTCCTTTGACTGCTGTGCCCAGAAACTGTTTTTTACCATATAGTCAAAATGTTTCCACTCTATTGACTGTCTTTTCTACTATTCACGCTAGTTGTGTCAAATCCATGCTTAGCATCTATTTTTTTTTTTTTTTTTTGCTAGAATATGCTTCTTGGTATATATCATACATCATTCTTTAAATTTCACATGGTTTGTATTTTTCAACCACCAAAAATTTCATGCCAGACCTCTGTTGAAATCTGGAGCACTTTGATTTGCTGCCATTTTGAATAACCTCAAAACAAATATTTCTATGAGACTAAAATAGATTTTTGTATAAACCACTTTGAAACAATACAGAATTTACATTTATGAGAAAAAAATTCTGAAAGAAAACTTATTTTGCTATTTTAAAAAAATTCCCTTATTTATCTAATGACCATCATATATATATATATAAAGTTGGCTACTGTTGTTGAAGGTAATCCAAAGGCTCCCTTTTCAATAACTACTACACCATGGTGTAGGGAAGAGCGCTACTCCTATTCCTGTATTGCATCATTTACTCTTGATCCATACCTTATAATGCTGAGTGTTAAGTAAGGAGGCATCAAGTACCATTTCTTGATTCTTTGGTAGGACTCGACCTGGAAATGAACCCTGGTCTCCTGCCCCATTGGCAAACATTTTTATATCTAACCATTATGCCACTGGTAGTAAAATATTTTAAGTATTTAAGTTTAAAATAAATTTAAGCAAAAAATAAGAAAAAAGTATATCTGGTTTAGATAAAAAATTTTTACAAATATATATATATATATATATATATATATATATGAAAGTAAACAAAGGATTGTCATCTGACAATATGTAGAAAAATTGATAACAAGGTAATCCAAGTGGAAGGAGAGATTTATTAAGAAGTCAACACTATAGAACATCAATGAATAGCACTCACCTTCAAGCCAATAGTAACATGGCTGGCTCCTTGAAATTATTTATTGTAATTTAAAAAAAATAAATGGGAAAAATTACAAATTTGGCACAAGGCCTAAAAAATGGGAGAGGAAGGCTGGTCTACACTATCCTAATCTCTAACTTAACTAGACTCATTCACTGACCAATACATATCTCCAAATTAAAAAAACACCAAAATACCTCAATTAAACATATCACTATCATACTGCATTCACCAAAAACAACAATCACCAAAACAACACTACTGCTCCATGGACTTCTAAACTTACTCCCATATTTACAGAGTGAGGGGGAGGGGAGCGATTTAAAAAAACTAAACGAACGCTATATACATTTATTAAAAACTCCCCTAAAAAAACGAAAGATGAATAAAACATATATACATTATGATGGTTAGTATGGGGTCCCCCCCACGTACTAAAACATGGCAGAAAGAGGAGTTAACCAGTCGAAAATAGTGTCGAAGGAGGAAAAATAATCAAATAAGATAAATAAATGGTACAAAATATAAGTAAACAATAAATATGAATAAACATAAGCCCTCCATCGCACTCCTCGAGAACTCCAACTCCTGTCACCTAACAGAGGGGAAGGGAAGGGAGAGTGAAACAAAAGAAGGGGACAAAAAAAAAAAAGGGGGGGGGGCCAATGACCTTGCATACTCTAGCTAAGTTAACTAAATTAGGAACAAACTAAATCAAAATGGCCTAAAAAAAATTCTAACTTACCTGGGCTGGGTGGTCACGTCCTTCCGGTAACTCAAAATTCTTAAGTCCCTGGAATGTCCAAAGTGAAAGTAAGGTTGGCTCCTACCACGCGACACAAGCGCGCAACAGTCACCTACCTTTCGCCAAACTCCAGCGAAGAGAGTCTCTTTCTCTCAGACCGGATTTTGACTTTGATTTGGTGTTTGTAAAATGCCACCAGGGTCTGAGAAGAAAAAGACTCGTCCTCGTAGAGTTCCTTCTTTCTCGTCGTCCACATCACTACACGCATAACGCCGAGTAAGCAGAGAAACACATAATGTTCCTGTCTGTTCAACCTCGGTACCACATTGCTGCACACAGAACTGGCTTCCAGGACAAAAAACTTTCCATTGAGGATGCGGACCATGTAGCCTTCAAGAAGCTTGCACAGCGGCCGTACGACTGGGCAGTGAAAGAAGGCGTGACTAATAGTCTCCTCCAAATCACCGCACCGGCCGCACTCAGGCGAAATGGCCTGTTGCGCTGCAAACAATTTCTTGCCGACCCAGAGGGCATTCCGAATGACCAGCCAGGTGAGGGAAGCCTCGTCATTATTGAGACACCTCATCCTGGGGGCCCAAGGCCACAGTAAGCGACCCTCCGCCTCCGTCACACCGAGCTCGCCAATCAGACCATCGCTAGCGGCCCCCCTAACTAAACAACGATATAATGCCTTACTCGACAACGGCCGGCTGTCAGAGAGACCTGTCTGCAGCCGAGAGAGAACTTTCAAAGCATGCCGGCACTCGCGATAGAAGGGGCATTCGCGTTTGGGCAACCGATGGGCCTCCCCATCAGCAAAATGCACACTTCTTAGCGACGGGAAAGACTGTTTAGCGTCTTCTTTCCAGACGCTTCCCGCCGCCGTGTCCCGTGAACACATCCGGTCTAGGAAAGTAAGACGCAAAGTATGGCGCCGTACCTCGACGTTAGGCACTCCTAGACCGCCTTCAGAAGGGTGAAGGTAACAGATCTCCCGTCGCACCAAAGAATGTCTCTTAGCCCAGAGAAACTGGAAGAGAATCCTTTCCAGCTTGAATAGGATGGTGGCCGGGATAGGAAGCACTGAAAGTCGGTATACGGCTAGGGAGTAGATGTGCGAACTGCACACCTCTGCCCGACCCTTAAGGGAAAGCCTTCTACGCAGCCACAACTCAGTTGCGGCTACGACCTTATCCAGTACTTCCGACCAATTTTTCTCCAATTGAAGATCAGGCCCAAACCAGACGCCGAGTATCTTGCACGGACCGTCTTTCCAAATGAAGGGGCCGGGAAGAGCATAGCCTTTCCACGAGCCCAACCGCAAGCCGACAGACTTATCGCGGTTAATCTTGGCCCCTGTTACAGCTTCGTACCTTCCGATTTCTTTGCTCACCTCCTCCACCTCGGCACTGCTCGTTACAAGCACGCTGACGTCGTCAGCGTATGCAGTGTACTTGGCCACCTCACTGGCGCCAGGTAACGTGAGGCCGCGTAGGACCGGGTTCGCCTTTATCCTGCGTAAAAAAGGTTCTAACGCCAGGATATATAACATGGGCGATAACGGGCAACCTTGCCGAATCGATCGAGTCAGAGTGAAGGGCTCCGACCTTACCCCATTCACCTCCACCACGACTCCGGGGGACGCATAAAGGAGACGTATCCAGGTGCGAAAATCAACCCCGAAGCCGGCCGAAGACAAGACAGCCTCCAAAAAAGCATGGTCAACCCTATCGAAGGCCTTGGACTGATCTAAATTGATCAGCGCGGCATTTCCGTCGACTTTTTCTACGATCGTGCGGACCAGATGAAGACTGTCCTGGATAGTCCTACCCTTCACAGCACAAGTCTGCTCGGGGCAAATCAGACTAGGCAGGACAGTCTGCAAACGGTTTGCCAGGATCTTCGCCAAAATCTTTAAGTCTGTGTTTAGCATCGTTAAAGGGCGAAAGTTACTAATCCCATCCCCACCATGTTTGTTCTTACGAAGCAACTTCACTATACCCCTGGTGAAGCGTCTGGGTATAGTACCCTGCCTCATCCAGTTGTTATAGGTGGTTGCCAGCAAGGGGACAAACATGTGCGACAACCTCAAGTACACTTCGTAGGGCAGACCATCAATTCCGGGGGACTTGTCCAGCCCGACCGACTTCAGTGCATCCCGAATCTCCTCCTCCTTTATGCGCCCCTCACACCCAGCCGCTTCAGTCGCCGAAAGACGAGGAAAGTCGGCAAGATAGGTGTCGAACTGAGCAGAACTCAGTCCGGGCTCCCTGGTGAAAAGCTTCAAGAAATACTGCCGGAACTCACCACAGATGGCTTCGTTTGTAGTTCGACGGAGCCCCTCCGGCGATGTGACACTGGCGATATGCCGATCTGTAGCATGCCTGAGTTCCTCGTCCCGTAATTCCTGGGCCATATTCGTCGCCTCGCACGACATTCTCTTTAACCTAGCCCTAACTACCAGAGCTTGGTACTCCTTAATTTGCAAGGAGGCCAGCTCGGCCTTAGCTACGTTAACTTGCCCACTATCTCCCGCCAAAACCGCCCTATCTAGCTTATCCTTAATCGACCTTTGCTCCGCTACCCTAGCTGACTTGAGTCTCCTACTATAGTCGGCAGCAAAGGATCTAATGCTATCCTTAAGGTTAGCCCACCACCTATTTCCCATAATAGCCCCCGTCAATTCCCGCTTTATCGTTAGTTCTAGCTGGTTCCGGAAGTCAGCCTCCGCCAAAAGGGAAAGGTTTAATTTCCAGTAACCAGACATCCTACATCGAGCCTTATCTAACTTAATCGACACACATAAAAATTTGTGGTCGGAATCTTTATACGGCTCAAAACTTGGACCACCTAAATAGTCTAAGTCGACTCGCTTAACTAACACTCGGTCCAAATAGCTATAAAGCTGGGCCGAGGCGCCCCTACCGGTCCAAGTCCAAACTAACTTATTTGGATGCCTTTCGCGAAATTTGTCAGCGAGATCAAGTCGCTGTACAAACTCGCGAAAATATCTGGCATCCAACGTGTTAGTACCCGAACTAATAGCCCCTCTATCTAAATTGGGATCAAGGACGGCGTTCCAATCTCCCACTAAAATTACCCACTTCGACGGACTAACGTACGGCTCGATGCGCCGGAAAAACGCAGGGAGCTCACTAGTAGCGTTGGGTCCATAAACCCCAATCAGCCGAAACGCCTTATCCTTTATGGTAACGTCCACCACGCAAAGTCTGCCCGCCGGATCTGAAAGAACAAGAGCACACGTGGCGCCCAGACGTCTACTTATCAGCCAGGTGACACCTCTGGAACGACCATCAAAACATGCTGAGAAGGACAAATAGTCCTTCGACAGAATATCTTCATGGAAGTTGAAGTCAAAACGAGTCTCCTCAACATATATCAATGCCGCGACGCTGGAGGTATAAAAATAAATGGGATCTTCTCGAATCCGACCTCAGGCCGCGGCCATTTATACTAGCCAACCTTAGATCCATCATGAGCATTACAGGGGTTGAGTGCCCGGACTGAACATGGCTGGGGTCAGGACTCCGACGGTCTGGCTCATGGATCCCGTGGCCATCTCATTATCGATGGCTCCGTCATGAGCGAGACCCCCGACGTCCCGCGGAAATGTTAGTTTTATTGCCCTATAAAGGGAGGGGTGTAAAACAACAGGGACCCTCCCAATGAGCCCCTTACATGATGTGAGATTGTCTTTAAAAAATGATATAGGGCCGAGGGCCTCGTTAGCCTCTCCTAGCATTTTCATCACACCTTCCGACCCTCGGCCCTTTCGGATGACGGTGGTGACCCATGCTCTTGGAAATTTCTTGGGGTCCTCCACGTTATGTCCATTTACTTCCTTGAAGTTGTGGAGGACCCTCAATTCTTTTAAAAGTTGAGGCTGGACCTTGTGCAAACGATCCAGGGCCCCCTCATCCACCCGACAAATGTTTATGCCGCTGTTATGGCGTGGTTTTTCTTTTTTTTTGATGTGTTTTGGGACCTCATCCCCCGAACTGTCGATGGATGAGCTCCGCTGCCGTTTCTTTGGTGTTGTGGATGGTGATGCTGCTGCTGTTACTGGTGGTTCTGGCTTGGTTGGTGGTGACTCCAACGGCAGCGGAGGGGGGAAGGGTCCCTTTTTTTTTTGGTGCTAAAACCGACATGAGAGGTGGAGGCATGGGTCTATGAGGTGGTGTGGTTGGTGGTGGTCGGATGATTCGAGGTTGTTTCGGTGATGAAGGGGTGGAATAAGGGGGTCCTGGTCGCGGAGACGATTTTCGCTCCTGGTCCAGCCTCTTTTTAAACTCCAGTAATTTTTCAAACTTCTCCCGGCCTGGACTAAAAGATCTGACCTTGGGAGGAGTGCGTTGTTTAGGTGGGGTCTTGGGTAGGAGTATATGTTTTGGGGATGATTTTTGTGCATAACTTATGGGGGGGCTGTTGGACTTTTTTGATGGGGTCGAACTGTCGGTGCCTACCTGGGACGACTTTTGGGAGCGAGGATCCTCAGGTTGGAGCTTCCTCCCACCTTTTCCCACAGTCAGCCACTCAGCCTTCGCCTCTTCGGAGTTAACCGTAGGGGACGAAGGGGGAGTGGGGTTTTTTTTACCCGCTGGTGTGGGCGAGACTACGGGAGCCTCCTTTTCCGTGTTGCTTTTAACAACAGGTGAGAGGGTATCTGGTTTGTGGTCGGGCTTCTTCGGGGCCTTCTTCCCCGGGCAAACTGCGGAGAGGTGACCAATCTCGCCACAGTGCCAGCAGGCGGGTTTCCTTCCCGATACTATTACGGGAAGCCTGCGCCCTTCCACCTCCAACCAGTTGGGAACGGAGTAGAAGGTTTTCATATCTAACATTATGTCAAACCTCCATTCCCCACGCATTCCATCGTGAGTTGCTGAGACGATGTCACCAAACTGAAGCATATAGGCAGCTAAGTTTGCGTCTCGAAGGTAGCTCGGGACCTCGTATATTGATACCGTGGTCCGCCGTCGCCCCATATATTCTGTTCTAAAAAAATATTCCTTATTCTCTAAGGATTTTTTAGTTAGGGCGAAGGCTTCTTCTGTAGTCGGTAACAATATATCCCAGAAAGCGTAAGAAGCACCAGCAATTATAGCTTGTGCTTTTACGCCCAGGCTGGAAATCTGACGGAGAACCATGTCTTTGGCGGGTTTAACGATTTTTCTAAATCGTTTATCCACAACAAAGACAGACACCGTTCTTTTTTTCTGGTCTTGTCTTACCTCCTCCAAATTGAACATAAGGCCATGCTCCTGTACTTCACTGGAGATGGCCTTTGCTCGCTGGAGCAAGTCGTCGACATCGACCTGTATTTTCGGTGGGGCTGTCCAACTATTCTCTTTTTCATTTTCATTTTTTTGGGGAGATGATTTTCTTTCCTTTTCTGGGGAGGGTAATTTTTGGGGGGACGTTTTCTCTTTCTGGTCAGGGGGAGGGGCATTTTTTGTGTTTGGTGACTTTTTCTTTTTCACCTGGGGGGGAGGGTCACCCTTGGTAGGGGAAAAAAGGGCCTTTATGGCCGAGCCATCTGCCCGGCCGGCCATAACTGATATGCTGCTTAGACAAAGGGGGGGGTGAATGTGAAAACAAAAAAAAACAAAAATATGAAAAGGTAAAAAAAACTTAACTTTTGTAAAAACCAACCGGGTCAGAAAATTTCAGCCCGGCCGGGAGAAGTCGTCACGATGAGAAGAATGGTAATCCGTGTGACTGAAAATGAAAATTTTTTTTTTTGAAAAACTGGTCAAAATGGGACCAATGAAGTCAAATGGCTGGCGCCTTGAAATTATTTATTGTATTTTTTAAAAAAAATATGTGGGGAAATACAAATTTGGCACAAGGCCTAAAAATTGGGTGGGGAAGGCTGGTCTACACTATCCTAATCTCTAACTTAACTAGACTCATTCACTGACCAATACATATCTCCAAATTAAAAAACACCAAAATACCTCAAAAGAACATATCACTATCATACTGCATTCACCAAAAACAACAATCACCAAAACACTACTGCTCCATGGACTTCTAAACTTAATCCCATATTTACAAAGTGAGGGGGAGGGGAGCGATTTAAAAAAAACTAAACGAACGCTATATACATTTATTAAAAACTCCCCTAAAAACGAAAATGAACAAAACATATATACATTATGATGGTTAGTATGGGGTCCCCCCCACGTACTAAAACATGGCAGAAAGAGGAGTTAACCAGTCGAAAATAGTGTCGAAGGAGGAAAAATAATCAAATAAGGTAAATAAATAGTACAAAATATAAGTAAACAATAATTATGAATTAACATAAGCCCTCCATCGCACTCCTGGAGAACTCCAATTCCTGTCACCTAACAGAGGGGAAGGGAAGGGAGAGTGAAACAAAAGAAGGGGACAAAAAAAAAAAAAAAAGGGGGGGGGGCCAATGACCTTGCATACTCTAGCTAAGTTAACTAAATTAGGAACAAACTAAATCAAAATGGCCTAAAAAAAATTCTAACTTACCTGGGCTGGGTGGTCACGTCCTTCCGGTAACTCAAAATTCTTAAGTCCCTGGAATGTCCAAAGTGAAAGTAAGGTTGGCTCCTACCACGCGACACAGGCGCGCAACAGTCACCCACCTTTCGCCAAACTCCAGCGAAGAGAGTCTCTTTCTCTCAGACCGGATTTTGACTTTGATTTAGTGTTTATAAAATGCCACCAGGGTCTGAGAAGAAAAAGACTCGTCCTCGTAGAGTTCCTTCTTTCTCGTCGCCCACATCACGACACGCATAACGCCGAGTAAGCAGAGAAACACATAGTGTTCCTGTCTGTTCAGCCTCGGTACCACATTGCTGCACACAGAACTGGCTTCCAGGACAAAAAACTTTCCATTGAGGATGCGGACCATGTAGCCTTCAAGAAGCTTGCACAGCGGCCGTACGACCGGGCAGTGAAAGAAGGCGTGACTAATAGTCTCCTCCAAATCACCGCACCGGCCGCACTCAGGCGAAATGGCCTGTTGCGCTGCAAACAATTTCTTGCCGACCCAGAGGGCATTCCGAATGACCAGCCAGGTGAGGGAAGCCTCGTCATTATTGAGACACCTCATCCTGGGGGCCCAAGGCCACAGTAAGCGACCCTCCGCCTCCGTCACACCGAGCTCGCCAATCAGACCATCGCTAGCGGCCCCCCTAACTAAACAACGATATAATGCCTTACTCGACAACGGCCGGCTGTCAGAGAGACCTGTCTGCAGCCGAGAGAGAACTTTCAAAGCATGCCGGCACTCGCGATAGAAGGGGCATTCGCGTCTGGGCAACCGATGGGCCTCCCCATCAGCAAAATGCACACTTCTTAGCGACGGGAAAGACTGTTTAGCGTCTTCTTTCCAGACGCTTCCCGCCGCCGTGTCTCGTGAACACATCCGGTCTAGGAAAGTAAGACGCAAAGTATGGCGCCGTACCTCGACGTTAGGTACTCCTAGACCGCCTTCAGAAGGGTGAAGGTAACAGATCTCCCGTCGCACCAAAGGATGTCTCTTTGCCCAGAGAAACTGGAAGAGAATCCTTTCCAGCTTGAATAGGATGGTGGCCGGGATAGGAAGCACTGAAAGTCGGTATACGGCTAGGGAGTAGATGTGCGAACAGCACACCTCAGCCCGACCCTTAAGGGAAAGCCGTCTACGCAGCCACAACTCAGTTGCGGCTACGACCTTATCCAGTACTTCCGACCAATTTTTTTCCAATTGAAGATCGGGCCCAAACCAGACGCCGAGTATCTTGCACGGACCGTCTTTCCAAATGAAAGGGCCGGGAAGGGCATAGCCTTTCCACGAGCCCAACCGCAAGCCGACAGACTTTTCGCGGTTAATCTTGGCCCCTGCTACAGCTTCGCACCCTCCGATCTCTTTGCTCACCTCCTCCACCTCGGCACCGCTCGTTACAAGCACGCTGACGTCGTCAGCGTATGCAGTGTACCTGGCCACCTCACTGGCGCCAGGTAGCGTGAGGCCGCGTAGGACCGGGTTCGCCTTTATCCTGCGTAGAAAAGGCTCTAACGCCAGGATATATAACATAGGCGATAACGGGCAACCTTGCTGAATCGATCGAGTCAGAGTGAAGGGCTCCGACCTTACCCCATTCACCTCCACCATGACTCCGGGGGACGCATAAAGGAGACGTATCCAGGTGCGAAAATCAACCCCGAAGCCGGCCGAAGACAAGACAGCCTCCAGAAAAGCATGGTCAACCCTATCGAAGGCCTTGGACTGATCTAAATTGATCAGCGCGGCATTTCCGTCGACTTTTTCTACGATCGTGCGGACCAGATGAAGACTGTCCTGGATAGTCCTACCCTTCACAGCACAAGTCTGCTCGGGGCAAATCAGACTAGGCAGGACAGTCTGCAAACGGTTTGCCAGGATCTTCGCCAAAATCTTTAAGTCAGTGTTAAGCATCGTTAAAGGGCGAAAGTTACTAATCCCATCCCCACCATGTTTGTTCTTACGAAGCAACTTCACTATACCCCTGGTGAAGCGTCTGGGTATAGTACCCTGCCTCATCCAGTTGTTATAGATGGTTGCCAGCAAGGGGACAAACATGTGCGACAACCTCAAGTACACTTCATAGGGCAGACCATCAATTCCGGGGGACTTGTCCAGCCCGACCGACTTCAGTGCATCCCGAATCTCCTCCTCCTTTATGCGCCCCTCACACCCAGCCGCTTCAGTCGCCGAAAGACGAGGAAAGTCGGCAAGATAGGTGTCGAACTGAGCAGAACTCAGTCCGGGCTCCCTGGTGAAAAGCTTCAAGAAATACTGCCGGAACTCACCACAGATGGCTTCGTTTGTAGTTCGACGGAGCCCCTCCGGCGATGTGACACTGGCGATATGCCGATCTGTAGCATGCCTGAGTTCCTCGTCCCGTAATTCCTGGGCCATATTCGTCGCCTCGCACGACATTCTCTTTAACCTAGCCCTAACTACCAGAGCTTGGTACTCCTTAATTTGCAAGGAGGCCAGCTCGGCCTTAGCTACGTTAACTTGCCCACTATCTCCCGCCAAAACCGCCCTATCTAGCTTATCCTTAATCGACCTTTGCTCCGCTACCCTAGCTGACTTGAGTCTCCTACTATAGTCGGCAGCAAAGGATCTAATGCTATCCTTAAGGTTAGCCCACCACCTATTTCCCATAATAGCCCCCGTCAATTCCCGCTTTATCGTTAATTCTAACTGGTTCCGGAAGTCAGCCTCCGCCAAAAGGGAAAGGTTGAATTTCCAGTAACCAGACATCCTACATCTAGCCTTATCTAACTTAATCGACACACATAAAAATTTGTGGTCGGAATCTTTATATGGCTCAAAACTTGGACCACCTAAATAGTCTAAGTCGACTCGCTTAACTAACACTCGGTCCAAATAGCTATAAAGCTGGGCCGAGGCGCCCCTACCGGTCCAAGTCCAAACTAACTTATTTGGATGCCTTTCGCGAAATTTGTCAGCGAGATCAAGTCGCTGTACAAACTCGCGAAAATATCTGGCATCCAACGTGTTAGTACCCGAACTAATAGCCCCTCTATCTAAATTGGGATCAAGGACGGCGTTCCAATCTCCCACTAAAATTACCCACTTCGACGGACTAACGTACGGCTCGATGCGCCGGAAAAACGCAGGGAGCTCACTAGTAGCGTTGGGTCCATAAACCCCAATCAGCCGAAACGCCTTATCCTTTATGGTAACATCCACCACGCAAAGTCTGCCCGCCGGATCTGAAAGAACAAGAGCACACGTGGCGCCCAGACGTCTACTTATCAGCCAGGTGACACCTCTGGAACGACCATCAAAACATGCTGAGAAAGACAAATAGTCCTTCGACAGAATATCTTCATGGAAGTTGAAATCAAAACGAGTCTCCTGCAAACAACATATATCAATGCCGCGACGCTGGAGGTATAAAAATAAATGGGATCTTCTCGAATCCGACCTCAGGCCGCGGCCATTTAAACTAGCCAACCTTAAATCCATCATGAAAATTACAGGGGTTGAGTGCCCGGACTAAACATGGCTGGGGTCAGGACTCCGACGGTCTGGCTCATGGATCCCGTGGCCATCTCATTATCGATGGCTCCGTCATGAGCGAGACCCCCGACGTCCCGCGGAAAAGTTAATTTTAAAGCCCTATAAAGGGAGGGGTGCAAAACAACAGGGACCCTCCCAACGAGCCCCTTACAGGATGCAAGATCGTCTTTTATGAATGATATAGGGCCGAGGGCCTCGTTGGCTTCCCCGAGCATTTTCATCACACCTTCCGACCCTCGGCCCTTCCGAATGACGGTGGTGATCCATGTGTTGGGAAAATTTTTAGGGTCCTCCACATTGCAACCGTTGACTTCTTTGAAGTTGTGGAGGACCCTTAAGTCTTTCAACAGCTGCGGCTGGACCTTATGAAGACGATCCAGGGCCCCCTCATCCACCCGGCAGATGTTTAAACCGGTGTGATGACGTGGTTTATCCTTTTTTTTTTTATATGTTTGGGGACCTCATCCCCCGAGCTGTCGATTGACGAGCTCCGCTGCCGTTTCTTTGGTGTGGTAGATGGTGATGATGAGGTTGCTGTTGCTGGTGGTGCTGGTCTAGTTGGTGGTGATTCCAACGGCAGCGGAGGGGGGGTGGGTCCCTTTTTCTTCTGTATTAAGACGGACATGAGAGGTGGAGGCATGGATCTATGAGGTGGTGTTGTTGGTGGCGGTCGGATGGTACGAGGATGTCTAGGTGATGAAGGGGTGGAATGAGAGGACCCTGGTCGTGGAGATGATTTTCTCTCCTGGTCCAGCCGCTTTTTAAATTCGAGTAGTTTTTCAAACTTCTCCCGGCCTGGGCTGAAGCATCTGACCTTGGGAGGAGTGTGTTGTTTGGGTGGGGTCTTGGGTGGGCCTTTATTTTTTGGGGGGGATGATTTTTGTGCATAAGTGGTAGAGGGGCTGTTGGACTTTTTTGATGGGTTCAAACTGTCGGTGCCTACCTGGGACGACTTTTGGGAGCGAGGATCCTCAGGTTGGAGCTTCCTCCCACCTTTTCCCACAGTCAGCCACTCAGCCTTCGCCTCTTCGGAGTTAACCGTAGGGGACGAAGGGGGAGTGGGGTTTTTTTTACCCGCTGGTGTGGGCGAGACTACGGGAGCCTCCTTTTCCGTGTTTATTTTAACCACAGGTGAGAGGGTACCGGGTTTGTGGTCGGGCTTCTTCGGGGCCTTCTTCCCCGGGCAAACTGCGGAGAGGTGACCAATCTCGCCACAGTGCCAGCAGGCGGGTTTCCTTCCCGATACTATTACGGGAAGCCTGCGCCCTTCCACCTCCAACCAGTTGGGAACGGAGTAGAAGGTTTTCATATCCAACATGATATCGAACCTCCATTCCCCGCGCATTCCATCGTGTGTTGCTGAGACGATGTCATCAAACTGAAGCATATAGGCGGCTAAGTTTGCGTCTCGAAGGAAGCTAGGGACCTCGTATACTGAAACCGTGGTCCGCCGTCGCCCCATATATTCTGTTCTAAAAAAATATTCCTTGTTTTCAAGGGTTTTTTTTGTTAGGGCGACGGCTTCTTCTGTGGTCGGTAACAATATATCCCAGAAAGCGTAAGAAGCACCAGCGATTATCGCTTGTGCCTTTACGCCCAGGCTGGAAATTTGACGAAGGACCATGTCTTTTGCGGGCTTAACGATTTTTCTGGATCGTTTGTCCACTAAAAAGACAGACACCGTTCTTTTTATCTGGTCTTGTCTTACCTCCTCCAAATTGAACATAAGGCCATGCTCCTGTATTTCACTGGAGATGGCCTTTGCTCGCTGGAGCAGGTCGTCGACATCGACCTGTATTTTCGGGGGGGCTGTCCAACTATTTTCTTTTTTATCTCCCCCTTTTTGGGGAGATGATTTTTCTTCCTTTTCTGGGGAAGGTAATTTTTTGGGGGGCGTTTTTTCTTTCTGGTCAGGGGAAGGGGCATTTTTCGGGGCAGGTGATGTATTTTTCTTCTTTTTCACCTGGGGGGGAGGGTCACCCTTACTAGGGGAGAAAAGGGCCTTTATGGCCGAGCCTTCTGCCCGGCCGGCCATAAGTGATATGCTGGTTGAAAGAATGAGGTGTGGAAATGAGGAGAAAAAAAACAAAAAAAAACAAACAACAAAAAAAATGGGAGAAAAAGCACTTAACTTTTGTTTTTTTTCCAACCGGGTCAGAAAATTTCAGCCCAGCCGGGAGAAGTTGTCGTGATGAGGTGGTAAATCCGATGGAATGTTTTTACTGAAAATAAACTGATTTTTAAAAAAAACGGTCAAAATTTGGACCAAACTAGACAACTGGCTGGCGCCTTGAAAAGCTAGCCAGCTAAAGCTCACCTCTTTTATTAAAGAGTGCATGAGCAGCATGCGTACAGCATGCGGATTGGCTCACTTCACGAGAATGGACCTATCCAACTCATTTGCATGAGTGGTATCCATTCATCTATTTATCCTCAACAGAATTACTGAGTGGGGTCTTTCTGGATATACTCTATTGAGCTAACCAATATTCTACATGGCGCTGCGAACAAAAGTAATGGAACCTGAAGACTGGGAGCAATACTTCATTGAAGCAGGGATCTCCTCATCCTCGGCTAAAACCCATACGGTAATGGTTGCTAACGAAAAACTAACAATTGCGACTTTACAGATGTTGGATAGAGCTATGCTGAGGGAGCTGGGGGTCACATCAATGGGAGAAGCCCTCTGCATTCTTAAACAAGCCAAAGAGGCTACCCCTCAAGCAACATATATGAAGGCACCAACAGCTAAGCTTCCCCAACTCAACCTGGAGATGACTCCCCAACAGTTCAGAAAGTTCCAAATTGATTGGGAGGTCTTTGTTAAGATAACAAAGACACCAGAATCACAGACTAACATCCACCTCTATAATTGTGCCAACGAGGAAACGCAAAACGCCATCATCAGCACTCACCCTGATTTTTTCAGCACAGACCCCAGCAAACTGCTCGGGATGCTAAAAACACTGGTGACACGAAGGTCAAACCCAATCGTTCACCGCCTCACTTTTGCTTCCATGTCACAGGGTGAAGATGAACCCATACAGAGCTACCTCGTCCGCCTCAGAGCAAAGGCCTTAGACTGCAATTACATGTGCCCCGCATGTGAACATGACCTCTCTGACATATATATCAAGGATCAGTTTATCAAAGGTGTAGCAAGTGATGCACTTCAAACTGACCTACTGGCCAAAGCTGGACTACTTAAAACCCTAGAGCAGAATATCAGTCATGCTGAGGCTTTCGAATCAGCAGTAAGGGACCAAATGACCATGTCAAACACCCCTGATATAGCTCGAATGTCAACGTACTGCCGACAAAAGAGCAATGCCCAACAAAAAATCAAGAGGAATTCATGCACTGGGTCACAACCCAACCATCCAAATAACCAAGCCGAGCCAAATAAACTGGCCTGCATAGGCTGTGGTAGCCATCAACATGGCATCCTGGGAATGAATTCCAGGCAATTAAAATGCCCAGCATGGGGTCAAACATGCAACTATTGTAAAAAGACCCCACTCAGTAATTCTGTTGAGGATAAATAGATGAATGGATACCACTCATGCAAATGAGTTGGATAGGTCCATTCTCGTGAAGTGAGCCAATCCACATGCTGTACACATGCTGCTCATGCACTCTTTAATAAAAGAGGTGTGCTTTAGCTGGCTTGCTTTTCAAGGAGCCAGCCATGTTACTATTGGCTTGAAGGTGAGTGCTATTCATTGATGTTCTATAAACACTATAGCGTTTCGGTTCTACTGAACCATCATCAGGACCAACTTTCGCTAATATCACCCCTCATGGTCCTGATGATGGTTCAGCAGAACCGAAACGCTATAGTGTTGACTTCTTGATAAATCTCTCCTTCCACTTGGATTACCTAGTTATCAATTTTTCTACATATATATATATATATATATATAAACATGCATCTGCTAAAATACAGTTTGTTTTGTTTTTAATTCCCTCAAAATCAACTCATTATCAGATTTTAATCAAATTTTTGGTATTTAAAGCATCATCATCATATCATGTTGCTAGCACGGATTTCTATGACCCTCTCTCGCCATTCGTCTCTATCATCCATCACCTCCAGGCTACATCCTCAGTCTGTATAGACCTGGAATAAATAAGTTTTAGCTGGTCGCCCGATATTTGCTTGTCTATGTGAAGGGGTCCATAAAAGAACATTGCTGGAGAAGTAAGGATGAACTCATAAGCAATGTCTCACATATCTTGTTTGTCTAATTTTGATGGTTTTCGAGATATGTAGTGGGTGACCGTACAGAAGACTTATTTTTTTCTGTCCCTGCCTCAATCATTATGTTAATTAGACTCACTTAATGAAAATGCTGTGCAATGATTTTTACATGTTGAAGGGTGTACTTATTTATCCTATTTACCAACCCCTCCACTCGGGCAGGATATGACACAAGTTCAATTTTTTTTTAAGCGGTTTTAACAGGTTTGAATTCAGAGTTTTCCTTCTCCTAGACTAGTTGCCCCACCAAGGCTGAAGAACCTAGTCTGTCCTACTATTTACCCATAGCTGGAGGGAGAATAATTGGATTCATACCTTTCCCAAGGGTATTAGTGCTATGTGAAATGCAATCAGTCTCGTCCAGGATTTGAACTTGTGTCGCCGTGTCCATTTCCAAAAACGATAACCATTACACCACAGGTGTACTTATTTATGGGTAATACTATATATTTTACTTTTATGAAGTAAATGATCTTTATATGTCGTGTAAATTTTATACCCCTGAACTAAATTGGTTTAAATTTTCTTTTGCAGGTAAGTCAAGATTTTGTTATGTCCATTGAGATAGGAATCTCCAGTCTGTTACCATTCGTACTTCCAGGATTTGTAGCAAGTATCGGTTTGAACTTTTCTGTTTTCTGAGATTTGCTTTCCTTTTCAAACTAAGTTTTACGAAAATATTTCTCAAATAAATTGTATGATTAAAATAAGCAATACTACATGTGTATATATATGTGCATGTATATATATATATATATATATATATATATATATATATATATATATATATATATTTCTCTTTTTCTTATTATACAAATTTTCCCCAAGGTTTTTGTATTTTGCATTTTTAAAGATCCATCGTTGACTTAACATCGCTAATATCACTCCCTCATTGTCCTGATGATGGTTCAGTAGAACCGAAACGCTATAGTGTCGACTTTACTTCTTATTAAATCTCTCCTTCCACTTGGATTGCCTTGTTATCAATTTTTCTCAACATATTTCTCTTTTACCAAAAAAAAGAAACAACAATCGGTCACATTAAGATGATAAATTTATTTCCATCCTGTTAAAAGCATTGACATGTATACATCAATGCTTTTAACAGGATGGAAATAAATTTATTATTTTAATGTGACCGATTGTTGTTGGGTTTTTTTTTCGTATTTTTTTTTTAAGAGAAATTTATTTGCTCTGTGACTTTATTTACATTAACTTCTTTATCAGGATTATCTAAATTTGATATTCTATTTTTGAATATTTTATTGGTCCTAATTGGAATTATTTCCTACTCTGGATTTACTGGAGTGAATAATATATATATATATATATATATATATATATATACATAGAGAGAGAGAGAGAGAGAGCATCCCAAAAAACTACCAAGGTATTTGATAATAGAATAACATGTATGTGTATGAGTAAATTTTTATAGCATAGAAACATTTATCCAATGCAGATAATGTTTGTTGAATTATTTTTTTTTAAATTGCTGCTCAGGTTAAATTAAAAAAAAGATAATTATTAGAAAAGAAATAAATCAAAACTTTTATTCAATTCTTAAATCTGTAATTGACATTTGTCACCATATATATATATATGATAGTATTTAATCCAGTAAATCCGCAGTTGGGAACAATTCCAAGCAGGACAATTAACATATTCAGAAATAGAATATTGAATTTAAGTAATCCCGGTAACGAACTCAGTGCAAATAAAATCCACAGAGCAAATTATTTAAAAAAAACAAACAAGTCAAACAAAAAAATGAATCCATTTTCTTCCTTGATCTAAAGAAGTCTTGTTAGTTTATTTAGAGCATTGATTTATATCAGTGCTTTTTTGCAGGATGAAAATAGATTTATTATCTTAATGTGACCAATTGTTGGGTTTTATTTAAAAAAAAAAAAATATATATATATATATATATATATATATATATATATATATATTATCATCACATCGCGCCATCAGCACGGATATCACTGACCATCTCTCTTCACCCTTCCCTATCATCCATTGCTTCAAGCGGGTCTTCAGGGTTTCATCCCATATCGGCTCGGAGCTGCTGCATGTAGGTTCTTGCTGGTCATCATGCCTTTGCACTATATTTGTAATTCTACCATAGGACACACTTGTGTGTTCTTCCTTTAATATTACCTGTATCTATATTGAATATATAAAAGGTTAAATGGGTCATCATCATGTCGTGCCATCAGCATGGATATCCCTGACCCTCTCTCGCCACCCCTCCCAGTCATTCATTGCTTCGATCAGGTCTTCAGGGCTACATCCTGTATTAGCACAGAGCTGCTGCATGTAGGTTCGAGCTGGTCATCCTGCTTTGCTTGTCCATGTGAAGGGGTCCACAGGAGTATATCACTTATAAGCTTGTCCCTACTTCTCCAGCAGTGTCCCGCATCTCAGGCACTGAGAATTTCTTATCAAAGATTCTAGTGGTAATTGAAATAGGAACTTAACTGAAGTCAAAGATCTTTGTTTTAAAAATACAACAGATGAAGATAGTTTTTGTAGAATGATTAGTTGTCAAGTATCAACTGTGTAAGCCTACACAGGCATAGCAATTTGATTTGGTTGATATATCAACCATCGTAGGTTATTTAAAGCCAAATCCTCTTTATACATATATACCAAATATATGTGTTTTGGTTTGGTTGGGTTTATAGCATATCAACCATTGTAGGTTATGCAATGCCAAATCCTCTTTATACATTTCTATTAGATATATAGGATTTGTTTTGTTTGGGTTTTATGGCATATCAACCATTGTAGGTTATTTAATGCCAAATCCTCTTTATACGTATATATTAAATATATATGATTTGGTTTGTTTGGGTTTTATGGCATATCAACCATTGTAGGTTATTTAATGCCAAATCGTCTTTATACATATATATATTAAATGTATATGATTTGGTTTGGTTGGGTTTTATGGTATATCAACAATTGTAGGTTATTTAATGCCAAATCCTTTTTATATGTTGGTTTGTTGATAATAATAGATGGTAAGTTTGGATTCCTGCCATACACTCTCTGATATGGACTAAATTCATGTACATTTACCAAAAAGTTCTTTGCATTCACAGCTCAAATTTTCTTTTTTAACTTAATGATTTCTGTTAGGATTGCCTTTTGGCACTCAACAATATCGTTTGACCATGGAGAATAGGCTGCAGTTGTTTTGAGTGATAGATTCAACTTTTCAGCCATTTCTTGAAAAGTCTTGTTGTTAAATTCAAGACCATTATTTGTAAAAAGACTAATTTCAGGTGCACCATAAATGTAACATATTGACCTCCAACCCAGCCAGGCTGTCAGATGAGAAATTCACCTGTGTAAATAACAGGTGCATCCAGTCAAAGATATCAGGGTATAACCTTGACTGTCGATGGGTTGAATTGAGTACAAATGTGACACTCGCAAGAAGTAGGTAAGTGTCAAATTATTATATACCCCCCTATGACAGGAAGTTCAGATCAGTTGGAGAGAAGATACTGGAATGAGAACCATGTCCCAGCAGAGGCTGGGCTCCCAGGCCCCCGGTTGAACAGCCCAGGAGAACGGGAAAGAAATGCTGCTATGGCCAAAAGAGTGGGGGTCAATATGTTGTAGTTCTGTTCAGTCTTCAACTCACCTCTCACCCAATAATACCTTTCGTAACCCTTTCCAACTTTCGAATAAAGTGAGACGTATATATTTTTCTAAAGAACTGTGTCCGCTCGTCTTTATTGTGTTGAATATGTTTCTGCATGCATATGTATTATGTGGCTATGTAATATAAATAGCGACCAAATTCTGCCTGAACTTATCTATGATGATAGCCACTTCTTTACTACGGATTACAACAGCCATGCACAATCTACTAAAGGAGTCAGTCATGTGTAAATAGCTGAGGTCAGGTCACAGTTCATGAAGGTCAAGGACAATTACCTGATTAAAATTATTTGTTAGATTAAAACCAACTATTGGTTTCATTTTAGGACGTGTGTATTTGTGACAAATAGCACATTTCTTGTAAATATCCTTGAGAAGATATTTAGTTTCCTGATTGACCATGCTTGCTCTCTTTGATAAATTTGATAATTTCTCTTGTGAAGCATGGCCAAGTTGTTTACGTACTTTTAAAAGCACATTTCTTTTATATTTTATTTTGATGTTGCTATCAACTATGAGAATAACATTTTCCTTATTTTTTCTCATGATATTTACACAATAATGTCCTGTTGATGTGGTTTTAATGTTTACTTTCTGACTAAAAATCATTACACAATCTTTTCCAATATCAATCACTGCTCTTGTCTTAGCTAGAGATTCCTTACTTAACAGCAGTGGAATTTTACACTCCACAACTTCTGTTTTTGTATTACAAAAACGATTGCCAATTTTTGCTGGGAAAGTTATTGTTTGATAAGAGTTAATTACCCTTCCATCTCCAAATTTAAATGGCACATGACTTTTCTCGTTTTTGACAGACTTCAAAAGATAGTGAATCAAGCATGTATTGTACCTGTAATGAAAAAAGAGGTT
Source organism: Sepioteuthis lessoniana (assembly GCA_963585895.1). Classification (NCBI taxonomy): domain Eukaryota; kingdom Metazoa; phylum Mollusca; class Cephalopoda; order Myopsida; family Loliginidae; genus Sepioteuthis; species Sepioteuthis lessoniana. The sequence goes on along the minus strand of OY757945.1, from coordinate 6,716,008 downwards.
GGAACTCCTTCACGCCAACTATCAGAATAACACGACTTCACAACTCACGCCACCTCCTCTTAACTCAATGTCTGCTCTCCGCTTTCAGAATAACACCCCCTGCCTCGCCAATTTGGTCTTTTTATAGCCTCTTCTCCTCATATGCAAATTACCTCTACTCGCATATATAGAACATCAATGAATAGCACTCACCTTCAAGCCAATAGTAACATGGCTGGCTCCTTGAAAAGCTAGCCAGCTAAAGCTCACCTCTTTTATTAAAGAGCGCATGAGCAGCATGTGTACAGTATGTGGATTGGCTCACTTCACGAGAATGGACCTATCCAACTCATTTGCATGAGTGGTATCCATTCATCCATTTTATCCTCAACAGAATTACTGAGGGGGGTCTTTTCTTGAATATACTCTATTGAGTTGACCAATATTTTACAGCATATAAGGAGTCCACAAACTCACATTCCTCTTTTTTCTTCTCCCGACGGTCAAACGCAGATGTGATGTGAGTATTCTATTCCATTACTTTTTATACCACAGTAACCATTCATTATCACAAACTATCTTTGCTCTGCAGTGTCTACAATTGCTGCATTCCAAGCTTCCATTACCGAAACATCTTGATTTGATATTTTATCCAACTGTTTAGCTTCTCTCATCAAAATCCTATGAACTGTCTCTTCTGAATGTTTCTCTATATTAGTATTTTCTGTCATATTAACACTTTAGTTGACATGCGGACAGTCCTTTGCCCAGTATGTTGATTCACATACATTACATCTTGATATAACTCCATTAAATACTGGATTCATTCTTTCAAGGCCTCTTCCGATTGTCCAACTGTGTTCTTTATACCTTGCTCCTCTCTACATAAATCCTCTAAATGATTTCCTGACTCTAACACAATTTTCTGTTATCATCGTTTCTTCTTTTATCCCCACTTCATTATTTATCTCCAATTCTGTTTTGCCAGTAGTAAATATTCTAGTCAGAATGTTTTTCATAATTTCATACTGCATTTTGGGGGTATGCTGTTATAGTCAATTATTTTTTATGCATTCTAAAGTAATTGTAGGGCCAATAATGTGTCCATGTCAATTTTTAAATTGGTACATTTCTTATTTAACTGCTGAAACTCTTCTGTGTCGATATTGGAAAAGATTGTGTAATGATGTTTGTGTAGAATATTGGTTAACTCAAGTAGAGTGTTGTCCAAAATATACCCCTGAGTAATTTGGTTGAGAATAAGTAGATGAATGGACAACACTCATGCAAATGTGTTGGATAGGTCCATTCTTGTAAAGTGAGCCAATCCACATGCTGCTCATGCACTCTTCAATAAAATAGGTGAGCTTAACAGGATAGCTTTTCCAAGGAGGCAGCCATGTTACTTTTAGCTTGTAAAGGTGAGTGCTGTTTATTGTTGTTCTATAGTTTGGTCGGAGAGTAAACATTAAAACCACATCAACAGGATATTATTGTGTGAACATTGACATTACCTCTGTCTTTTTAAAAGTTTCAAATTTTGTATATGCTTCATACAATTGCTACATCTTTTCTTTCTCAAATAACTTATCTAGCTCTGTTAGAACATTTTTAACACCATCCTTAATTGTTAGCAGAGATTTGTCTGGTAATTTCCCTTGCTTTTCCTTTCATAGAGAGGGCTAGTGTTATTCCTTGTCTTGCTTTATCCATCCCAGTAAACATCTGCCACAACACAGTCTCCAATTTCCATTGTGAATAGTCTTTTCCTTCAAATGTGGATGGATGCTTGTATGTAGTCATTTTTAATGCTCTGCTGAAATTGATAGCTGAAAAAGTCAAGTAGTGTCTCCAGGCATCTTTAATGCTCTTCTTGTAGAAGTCACTGCTCTAACATGCAGAATAAACAAGAATAACAACATTTACTGACTCAGTGGCTCCAGCTAACATACAGCTGGCAGATAAAAAGTAGAATGGGTGCTAACTCAATACCGAACCCGTAATGCCTGAAATATGACTGAAGCAAGCCGGTGTATATATACACTAATATGCCCACTCACTGGGCTAAAACTAATCACTGTGCAGGGAATGGACTTGGCCAGCTTCAAATAAGGGAAATTGATAGCTGAAAAAGTCTAATGAGCTATAAATAACTCTCCTTCTTCAGAGTCTTTGCAGAGGTTTACACAACTTGGTACACAAATGAGTGCTGATTCTGACACCCTAACCAACTAAGTATTGATTCTAACATCCTACACAACTGAGTGCTGATTCTGACATCCTACACAACTGAGTGCTGATTCTGACATCCTACACAACTGAGTGTTGATTCTGACATCCTAACCAACTAAGTATTGATTCTAACATCCTATGCAACTGTGTGCTGATTCTGACATCCTAACCAACTATTCCTGTTAATGTATTAATTTTGGTTGGAATGAAATGCTTAAACTTTTTTTAAGTTGTCTGTCAATAATTTCCTCTTTTTATACACGTGAGCATTACAAAACCTAGGCAGCTATAATAATTACAAGAGGGTTATCTTCCCAAGTGCTTACTCATCTGCCCCTTTCTTTATCAACAAATGTGGCATGCCAATAATGAGACCTTTTTGCAAACAAAACTATCTACACTAGTGTCTAATTTTAGAGAGCAAAAAATTCTTATGCTGCAGATTTGATCAGGATAAAAATCACGGTAAATGCTCTAAAATATTTGTTCTATGAGGATAATTATCCTCTATCATGTTAGTGACACAGGTTCTCTTGACTCTCTCTTGTCATCTGTCCCTATTGCTCTTGATAAGTTGTTCTTGGTAAGACTGTAGTGTTACAGATGGTAACAATCTTTCATTTGTTTTATTTTCTGTTAATATATTAATTTCGGTTGGACTAGAATATTTATACTTTTGTTATGTTGTCTGTCAATAATTTCTTCTTTTTATGCACATGCGAGCATTACAAAACTAGTACTCATGAGGATTGAACCCAGGACAGATCTAGTATAATCGCATGCACCTACATTTATAACCCACTGGTATGAGACTGACATGCTTAATAGGTTTGAAATTGAGTATCAGACATAATATTTATCTAATTTTGTTATCTGCATAAATTCCTCTATGAAATCAAGAGGTCATTGGATGGTTTTTTTCGTCTATCAGCTGAGTAATCCTTGTTGGTGGTTGAACATAAGAGTGAGACCATATGATATGGACAAAGAAGATTATTGTAAAAAGGAAAAAAGATAACTGCCCTTTGGAATTGGTTTGAAAAAGGCAAAATGGGTGAAGCAATATCAGATAACCTCACCAGTTTTTATGGGTCATAGACAGCCAATATTCTTCACACTATTACATTCACTTACAGACTAATACCCTTGGGAAAGGTATGAACCTCCTTATCCTCCCAGCTATGGGTTAAATAGTACCACTACTGTTTTTCTACTAGGATGGATTTGGCATTAAATAAACCACAAAAGTTGATATGCCATTAAACAAATTCCTCTGTGATATCAAGAGGTCATTGGATGGTTTTTTGTCAGTCAGCTTAGTAATCTTTGTTGGTGGTTGAATATGCCATTAAACAAAGAAACCAAGCCAATAAGTATAGGACCTGGAGTATTGGACCCCTTTATGATAAGTAATGGTCCCTAGAGTAAAATGAAGGAGCCCATTTTGGCCTAGGGTTCACGAGTAGGTAAATCCCATCATGTATATTGTCTTTTATAATATAATCTATTAGATAAATGTATTATTAATCAGTACCACTATTTTTTCTACAATGACCAATTTAGCATTAAATAAATCAGGAAGGTTAAAATGTGATTAAACAAAGAAACCAAACCAGTAAGTATAGAGCCTGGAGTATTGGACCCCTTTACAATATAAGTAATGGTACACAGTACTCGACTATGGGGTAGTTCTCAGGTGGGTCACAGATATAGGCCCTAGAGTAAAATGAAGGGGTCGATTGATGAGTTTGGCCTTGGGTCAACAGGTTGGTAAATCCCACCATATATATTATTTTATATTATAATCTATTATATAAATATATTAACTCCCTTATTAAATAGTACCACTACTGTTCTTCTACAAGGATGGCTTTGGCATTAAATAACCCATGAAGGTTGACATGCCATTAAGCAAAGACACCAACCCAAACCTATTTATCTGTTCATATCTGTTTAATTCTTTCTTTGTGTCTCTGTGAGAAGGAACTCAGGTTTTTTTGGTGAAGATTCTCTCTTGCAGAATTGTAACTGGTGTGTTGCTTCAGATGCCTTCCAGTCTTTAAGTCTGAAGAAGCTATGTCCAAACGCACAGGAGAAAATAAACAATACTTACCGGCTCAGTGGCCCAGCTGACGTCAGCTAACAAACAAATGCCAATGAGTTGGCCAGTATATATGCATGCTAGCATAGCCACTCCTGGGATCACAGCCACTCAA
>OY757945.1:6694081-6699081 GCA_963585895.1 Sepioteuthis lessoniana | reverse complement strand
TAATAAGCAATAATAAAGATTAATACCGACGGACAACCAGAAATAAAGAAAACAACAGATTTACATATTATATATTGGAAGATTTTCTGAGCTGATATATATATATATATATATATATATATATATATATATATATATATTGTTTATTTTTTACCTTATATGTATATATAGAATTATGACTCCTTAAACCGTAAAGTGAAAAGAAACAAATTTCTGTTCAAATCCATCTGAATAGCCAGTTGAAAAATGGGTGAAATAAATTTTTAACCGAATATATATATATATATATATATATATATATATATATATATATATTAATTTTCCTGTTTATAATGATATATATTATAATAGTATTGGTTGTCACTCTCTCACTTGGTGGGTTTGTGGCTGACCAAATGCGGTATAATTTGGAGAGTACTCAATATCTGTGATAGAGCTATTAATAAAGTAAAAAAAAGATGGTGACCATTGTCGAGGGAGGGTGACCAGAAGGCTCCCTTTTCTATAGCTACTACACCAAGGTGTAGGGGTGGGTACTACTCCTTTCCCTGGATTGCTCCACTTTACCCTGGATACGTATATTATATCACTTAGTTTAAGTAAGGAGGTATCAAGTACCATTTTTAAAGTCTTTGATATGACGCAGCCCGGGATTGAACCCAGGTCTCCCAGACCATTGGCGAACACTCTGCCCACTAGACCAATAAATGAATATATATTAGATTTTATACTCTTATATACAATTATACTCTTCCTTTTTTTATCTTCATATATTTTGATGGAGTATATTTATTAGCTAATGTTATAGTATATGCTATGTTGGGTTTTTTTCTGTTTTTTTTTCTCTCCATTTAGTTTATTTAGACAGTAACAATACTGTTTTTTGAGGAAGCCTTCCAATTTTGTAAAGGTTTTCTCTGTGAATAATATTATCAGTTAACCTTGACCTTCCACTTTCCCCTTGATGGCTATCTGGGAGAGAGGGAGAGAGATGGGTTTTGGCATTTGTCCCACAAGTGATGAATATTGACAAGTGAGTGTCTAGGATAGTGTTTGCAGCACCCCTTCCCAATTTCAAGAAATGGTAATGGGCCTTTAGAAAAATTTCATTGGTGGGCATTCATTTTATACCTCCAATAACACTTTCTTTCTCTCTCCTTCCTTGCAGCCCTTAATTCCCTGGCATACCTTATTCTCTCTTTTTCCTTCATATCCCTGGGATACCTGACCCTCCCTTTTTTCCCTTACTCTTCTTTTTTCTCCTGTTTCCTGGGATACCCCATCCTCCCGTTCTCCAGGGATACCTTACTCTTACCTTTCTCTTCCTCCTCAGGATCCATTTCTTGGACCTTTCTCTACGAGCTGACTGAAATGTTTCCAATAACTAATCTGCAGTTTCGGAAATGGTAAATATTGATGTGATGGTTTCGATAAACAGCCAACATTCTGTTTGTTCTTCACAGTCTAAATCCTTCCCCTTTTTTTATTTTCTTCCCAACTTTTTCTCCTTGGCGCATCTACCAACACTCTTAATTAAATATCTGCATCTCCTCTTACTTTCTTTTCAAGGCGTATGCTCGGCATAATCGCTATCACAATAAAAAATAGAATCAGAGACCAGAGTTCAATACCTGGACAAGGCGGTTCGAATTTTAATTTATGCAAATGTACTTGGAAAAAAAGCATGCATCTATTTATCTAAATCTCTGTGAAGAGAGATAGATACATATTTATAAATGCACACATACAGATATATATATATATATATATATATATATATATGAATGAAAAACGCTGAACATTTAGGTCAGTGTGATTTTTCTTGATGTTGTTGGTGTGAGATATTGGAGTGGGAGAATGGGTCTGGATCTTGTTAGAAAATAATGGATAGTAATCTGACAATTTGTAAAGAAAAATTGACAACAAGTAATCCAAAAAGAAAGTGGGGATTTATAGAGAAACAAAGTCAGTCGACATTATAGCATTTCGGTTCTGCTGAACCATCATCAGGACTGTGAGGGGTTTTATGAGTGATGTTAAGTGTAGATGGATGTATAAAAAGTGTAAAAATATATAAAAATTTGGAAAAGTTGTATAACAAGAAAAGTTGGCTGTTTATCCAATATCTCACATCAACAACATCAAGATGTTTCACAGATGCAGAGACCTACTCAAAAACAAGAAAACTTCTAATACCAACTTTATACAAGAAAAATCACACCTACCTAAATGTCCAGCATTTTTCATTCATCTCAACATTTTCTGGGATTACATAGGTCTGTGCCTTGAAGCTTGTATATATATATATATATTTATATATATATATAGAGAGAGAGAGAAAGAGAGAGAGAGAAATGGTAGATTTTTGGTAAATCTGACAAGATGAGAAAAAGACTTCATCATTCTGATGAAGCCTTTTTAATATAACGATGAAATATCATTGTTGAATCTGTTATCAGTCTTGGTTTATCCATGTTTCAACTTTTTTCTCATATATATATACATACACAACTTATATATATATATGATGTAATGTTTATTAACACAGGAATTAAATACAATAAGACTGGTTCAAATCCAGGATGGAGCAGTTGATGTTTCACTTCATGCAAATGCCTTTTTTTAAAAGCATGAATCTGTCTGTCTGTCTGTCTCTCTCTCTCTCTCTCTCTCTATATATATATATATATATATATATATATATAATGATAGGCGGTATTCTTAGTGTGATGGTTATGATCATAGGAAATGGACATAGTGACCCAAGTTCAAATCTCAGACAAAGCTGTTTGCATTTCACATAGCATTAATACCAGTGGGAAAGGTATAAATTCTACTTTTCTTCTTCCAACTATTGGTAAATAGTAGGTCAGACTGTGTTTATTACCCTTAGTATGGCAACCAGTCTTGGAGAAGGAAAATACTGAATTCAAATTAGTTAAACTCCTCTTAAAAAATTGATTGCCCACTCAGTTGGGGCTGTAGAATACACCAACTGCTTCTCTGCAGAGGGGTAAGAACCTCCCCCAGCAAGTGTCCTGGATATGTCACTAAACAATCTTGATAGTGAGGCTCCAATAATGCTAGATCTTTGGGGGATGCGGAGCACCCCTTCATTGCCATCAATCCCTGGACCAATCTGGCCCAGAATGATGGCACCTGATTGGGCCCTATCTACGGATTAAATAGAACTAAACTACATACTTTGAATTAGAACTGTTTGACTAAACTGAATAGCTTGAAATAGAAATGTTTTTTGACAATTAAACTGTGTACTTACATTCAAACTGTGTACTTTTGCTAAACTGAATTGTTTGAAATGGAACTGTTTTTGACATTGAAACTGTCCTTAGGCTAAACTGAATTGTTTAATATAGAACTGTTTTGATATTTAACTATGTGTAAACAAAATCAATACTTATACTAAACTGAATTAGCTGAATTAGAACTGTTTGAGTAAACTGAATAGCTTGAAATAGAAATGTTTTTGACAATTAAACTGTGTACTCATGCTAAACTGAATTGTTTGAAATAGAACTGATTATTTGTATAAAGATCGATTTGGCATAAAATAACCTACAAAGGTTGATATGCCATAAAATCCAAACAACCCAACCAATCTTATATTTACACCCTTTTTTTATTAGGGAACTTGGATAAATACATTCTCAAATTTTACACCTTTTTTTTATCAGAAAAAAGGTTTAGAATAAATGCACACAAATTTATGCCTTTTTATAAGGAAGAAGACTTGGGTAAATACACTCTCAAATTTTATTCCTTTTTATAAAGAAGAAGGCTTTTATGCCTTTTTACACATGGTCATTTTTTACTTAATTATTCATACTTGTTAGGATCTCCCTTTGGGTTATGTTGAACCATTCAATCATTTACTAAGGTTTATTATTATTAGTTATTTGAAACTTGTTATGGTACCTACCTTACAGACAATAATGAACTCTTCCTATTACGATGAATACTGGGAGAATATTCATCTTGATGTTAAGTTAACTCCAGCCAAACACTTTGGCAGTCAGACTGATGTTCAACACTCTTTTACCTATGCTGTATTTATACTTTCGTTCAATATACTTGTTTCACGTAATCCCGAGTTTGTATCTTTCTTCTGGACCATTTACTAGTCCACAACAAAACTATACACCTGTGTACTAACTGTTTTTTTTAGGAATATTTGATAAATGGAATTACTAAATCTCTAAAGTTAAATAGCAATACTTGTAATCATTTAACTGTGTGCTAACTAGTGAGTATTACTCTTGCAACTCATTTAAAAATAAAGTTACTTTCAAACTATTCACTTAGAAATCATATATATATATATATATATATATATATGTTGAAAAGATAGATTTGTAGTGAATCTGACAGTATGATAGAAATGTGTGGAAAGTTGGATAAATCAAACACTTTACTCAAATTTAGATGTGTGATATTTCATTAGGCTTTATTTCATCCCTAACTTCTTCAGACAGAGACAGTTTTCTGAGTTTTTCTATTTATCCAACAATTGATTTATCCAACTTTTCACACCTTTCTATTATATATATATATATATATATATATATGTATGTATGTATATTATATAATATTATTATACATATATATAACACACACAAACATTATTTCATATATATATATATATATGTGTGTGTGTGTGTGTGTGTGTGTGTGTATAACAATATTTGGCATTAAATAACACACAAGGGTTGATATGCCGCAAAATTCTAACAAACTAACATTTTCATTTCTTTCTTTTTTCTCTTTCTTTCTTTCTCTTTGTCTTTCTATTCTCTTTTCTTCTTTCATCACTGACCATACCACAAAAACCTATGCTTCCCTCATTTTTTGACCTCCTCCTTTTTTGTTTCTTTGATGGAGGGGAAGGAAGGAGGTCAGCTGCACTTGAGCAGCCCTAGCCGTGAGCATCTGACGCATAAACTTTCCAATGGGACTCAATTTGTTGATTGATGAGATGAATA
>OY757945.1:6624081-6691581 GCA_963585895.1 Sepioteuthis lessoniana | reverse complement strand
GTTTTCCTTCTCCTAGACTAGTTGTCTAACCAGAGCTTCAGAACAAAGTCTTCCTGACTATTTAACCATATCTGGAGGGATAATAATTGGATTCATACTTCTACCTGTATATATATATATATATATATATATATATATGGCAACCCAAGTTCGTATTCTGGACAAGATTGTTTGCATTTCACATAGGATTAATACCCTTGGGAAAGGTGTAAATCCAATTATTTTTCCTCCAACTATGGGTGAATAATAGACTGGGTTCTTTAACCTTGGTTGGACAACTAGTCTAGTTGTCAGAATTTTAGGGTTTGTTACCAAAATCCAGTTTTAAAACAAATTAACAAAACAAAAAAAAACTACCGGACCTAAAGATCCCAATGCTAAAAATAAATAAGTCAGGGCTAAAAACAAACGAGACACTTATTACACAAGTTAAATAAGCTTTATTCTATAAAGTGGACAAAAACAGACAACAGTTAGAGGGTTGCATATCAGTCCCTATGTAAGAATTAATTCATTAACAAAGCATAAAACAAAAGCAACATTAAAAGTGTAAGCAAAAAATACATATTTCTTACATTCATTAACAAAACATAAAACTAAGGTAACATTAATAATAGTATCTAAAATTACAGGTATCTTACTTCCCTGTAAGCAACTGAAACCGGTTCCCTTTTTTCTTTCTCTCTTAGAAAACTAAAAACTTCCTAATTCATGTTGTCTGTTTTTTTTTTCAGAGACTTCTCTTTTCTTAAGTTTCTTAATTCTTTTCTTTTTTCTTTCTTTCTTTTTCTTTCTTTGTCTGTGGTGAGAGTTTACTCTTTTCTTTCTTGTTGTCTTTTTCTTTCTTTCTTTTTCCTTTTTCTTTCTTTCTTTTTCATTCCTTTCTTTGTCTTTCTTTCTGTTCGGGATCTACAAATCCTTTCGGCCTGTGCATCTCTTAGAAACTACTTGTTTCTCTGCTTGACCATAAAAGTGAGTTTCAACTCAAAAATCTCCAGGCCTGCATCTCTCAGAAATGATGTGTTTCTCTGCTAAAGTTAAAAAAAAACTTCTGTCTCAAGCTATCTTAGGTAATCTTCTCCCTACAATGGGTTATTGAAGAAAGAGAACAAAATTTTATTTCCTTCTCCCACTTCCAAAAAAAGAACCCTTGACTCTTCCCCTAACACGATAGCAGCGGCAAGCTCACTGTTTTGGCCAATCTGATGCCAATAAGAACAGCCCTGTTGCTTTCTGCCACTCTAGGCAAGAGAACCAAAAAAAATGCTCTACCTTCTGCTACTCTGTTGTTAGAATAGCAAACTGTTGGTTTTCTCTCAGCAAACTAGTCCTTAAAAAAAATTTTATATCATAGAAGGGACACTGACTTTAAACCTTGTTAAACTCTGCTTAAAAATTGACCTTATGTCACATCGAGTTCCTGTGCAGAGGGGTTGGTAAATGTATATATCCATCATCATGTTGTGATGCTAGCATGGATTTCCCATTCTCTCTCTCTCCATTCACCTCTCTCATACATCATCCCTGGCAGGTCTTCCTAACTACATTTTATGTCCATGCAAAGCTGTTGTAGGTGAGTTCTTACTAGTTGATCACTGCTGAAATGACAAAAAGGTGCAGGGGTTCATAGCAGAATGTCACTGATGAGTTTGTTCTTATTTCTGGTAAACATTAATAACATTTATTAATTTGATATCTTTATCATCTTCAGGTGATAATGAAAGTCTTTTTTTTTTCAATTTGAAATTGGAAAAAGAAAATTGTTTATTATCCTCAAATGATTGTGATATCCTGAAACTGGTAGTTTTGATTAATATTTTTATTTTAAGAATTTAGAATTCAAACACTCTTCTGGAAAAGACTGTCAGACAACCATAAAGTTGTCATCCAATATTATATATATATATATGTATATGGAGAAATGTTGATTTTGATGAATCTGATAAGATGATGAAAATAAGTGGAAAAGTGGTTAAATCAAAACATTTACAACTGATTTAGTGGTGATATTTCGTTTTTTATTCACTTTTCCTCTTATTTTTACCATATATATATATGTGTGTGTGTGTATATATATATATATATATATCCATCCCTACACCAGAAAAATAAAAAGAACATCTGAAAAATTACAATTAACATTAATAAACTGTGTCCCATCATCTTTAATAAAACTCACCTTAATATGTGTGTATATATATATATATATACTTACAAGTTCTTTGTGAAGTGAGGTGGTAAAAAAATAAATAACTGCATGTCAGTCTTTTTCTCTTTTTTTTCAAAAGACCATCTTGCTTTCCTTAAAGCTCTGGTGGGGGAGAGAGACCGTGGGTGAGAATTTCATTTCATTTGTAGTTTGATACTCAGAATGGATTTAGATGTAACTTGACAAATAATGGATAACTGACTTCTTTCAGTGCTCTGGCTCCTCCAATTTAAATTGAGACTGACTAGTTTGATTAATGAACAGCTTAATTATCTGTGTTTTTCCTTCCTTTAAGCCCTTCAATTGAAAAAGTGTGGGAGAGTAGGGTCTGCCTTTCTGAAGAGCCCGAGGAAGCCAACTAAATTCAGTAGCATTCACAGTATACTTCCCCCAAAAGTTTAGCAGCAGGCTCTGACTTGAATTTTGGCAAGAGTCCAAGTATTTATGCCCGGACAAGCTCTTTCTCTTGGGTGGTTGTGGAAAATTTACAGATTTATTGTGGGAGTTTAGGCTTTGTCTTCCTTCTTTGTACAGGAAATATGAAAGATTAAATTTTAAAAGAATTAAAGAATAACCTTTTGTTTGAAGTTGGTCATCTTAGTGTTGATTTCTATACATGAGGGTCATTCAATAAATAAGGTGAAATATTGCCAAAGGAGGTGGCAGTGGGAAGAATTGTTTACAACTGCACCTTTTTCTAGGAAATCAAGAGTGATGGTTCCATTCATATTCCAGAAGACAGTCAGCATGACCTTCTTTACTGACTGCTATGCCCAGAACTTTTCTTTTTACCAAAGTGTCAGTGTGTTTCCTCTCCATGGACTGTCTGTTCCACTCAGAGTTGTAGTCACAAACCGATAAGTTTCTGTAAATTTCACATGGTTTGCACTTCTCAGCCAACAAATATTTGATGAAAGACCTCTGTTCTATTTGTAGTGGCCAACCCATGTTTAGCCCATTTGTAAAGATATTTTTGACTAAAATATGCTTCTCTGTACAGATCATACATTCTTCTGTAAATTTCACATGGTTTGCTCTTCTCAGCCAACAAATATTTGATGAAAGACCTCTGTTCTATTTGTAGTGGCCAACCCATGTTTAGCCCATTTGTAAAGATATTTTTGACTAAAACATGCTTCTCTGAACAGATCATACATTCTTCAGTAAATTTTATATGGTTTGTACTTCTCTATCACCAAAAATTTCATAACAGACCTATTGTTGAAGGATTGATATAATTTTTGCTTTAAACATTTATGGAAAAAAAATTATTTTGCTTTTTTTTTAATGAAAATTCCTCTTATCATTTCATTGATTCCTGTATAAATAAATGCTGTTTGAAAATTATGAATCCATCCCCCCACCCCACATGTGTGTAGTCAGGATGTCTGGATTGTCTAGCATGACCAGTACAACTCATATAGGAGGACAATGCTGAATTTAAACTCCCTGCCCTAAAAATCATCATCCTGCATTGCAGCATTGCTCCCATGTCTTATAAAGGTCTGTAGCGAGACTGAGAAAAAAATTGATAGGATATGTACAGTAGGGTCGTTCAAAATGTTCCAAGCCTCACCCAGAAAGTAGAGCGATAGCTGAATATTTTTCTTTTGGTCACACATTACTAATCCTTATAAAGCTAAAAAAAAATGTGGTGTTTAGGAGGTGCCCATGGTGTAATGGTTAGCATCGTAGGAAATGGACACGACGACACGAGTTCAAATCCTGGATGAGACTGATTGCATTTCACATAGCACTAATACCCTTGGGAAAGGTATGAATCCAATCATTCTCCCTCCAGCTATGGGTAAATAGTAGGACAGGATGTTTTCTTCAGCCTTAGTGAGGCAACTAGTCTATGAGAAGGACAACTCTGAATTCAAACCTGTTAAACTCTGCTTAAAAATTGACCTTGTGTCATATCCTGCCCGAGCAGAGGGGGTTGGTAAATATGATAAAGCTAAAAAAACTAATTTAGATTTCTATTTTAATTTCCCTGCAAGTGAAGCCCATACAAAGGTAAAACGTGTTTAACAAATCTAGAATCTGGATGAAGCTTAGAACTTTTTGAGAGACCTTTGTAAATAGCTAAGTACAAACACAAACTAGCGTCTATATGGATTCATCCAGGTTCCCACCTAATCAGATTTGGCACAAGGTCATTTGATAATAGGGGTCATGTAAAAAACTAGAATAATGTGTGATAATCACAAAAAATGCATTGTCTCCTCGGTATTCATTTTAGGGGCACTTCAAGTGTCAAAGCTGGTACTACCGCGGGGGAAGGCTTCCTGGAACCAGGCAATTAACTTTGAGCCACTCACCGAGCATATGAATGTCAGGTGAGCTCTGGACAAGCCTGGTATACAAGTGCAAGTGTGCGTATGTTCCTAAGTACATATCATATAAAAGAAAGTATAATGTGAAATTAGATGAGAGTTTCAAATCGACTTCATAAAAGATCTCTTCTGTTAACTGTGTATAAATTTCTTTTTTGGCAATATTATATTTTCATTTCCTGAATAAATAATTATTTCAACAAATTCTTTTTATTATTCTTATTGTTTTCATATCCTGGTTTCAAACGTTTATTATTTGACTAGTATCAAATTGATATATCAGATTTTTTTAAAAATGTCATGTCAAATGATAAGGGAATTAGGGCAGCCATCTTTTAGTTAATAAAATATCTGTTATTCTTTACTTTTCTGATGGAAGGCCTAACAAATTACAATGCATAGATTCTTTGAAAATTTAGATCAAGAAAGCAAGAATAAAACAAATGATAGAAAAAAGAAAGAGGGGAGAAAGGAAAAGAAGAAGAAGAAGAAGATGAATAGGTAAGGAAATTAAAGAATGTTTTACTTTGAGAAAAGTCAAAATTATGTGGAAGAAAATAACAAAGACAGGAGAAAGAAAAGAAGAGAATAAGAGAAATGGCTATAAAATGAAGAAATAAGAAGAAAAAAAAAGAAAAATATTAAAAATGAAGTAAAAATGAAGTGAAGGTAGAATGAAAAAATCAGATAAGATGTAAATGAGAAAAAAAGATAAAAATGTAAGAAGGTGATTTGGGGGAAAGAAGTACAAAGTGAAATAAAAGGAAGTTAGAAAAAGAAGGTAGTAAAAGAATAAAAATTAAAGAGAGAGGAAAAGAAGTACAACTGAAAAGATGAAAGAGAGGAAAAAGAAGGAGAGAGAAAAGACTATAAAGATGAGAAAAAGAGAGGAAAAAAGAACATGAAGGAAAGAGAGAGACGACTGAGAAGAAGATAAAGAGAGAGGACAAAAAAAGAAAAGAAAGTAAAGACTGTAAAGATATAGAAGAGAGAGGAAAAGGAAGGAAAGGGAGAAGACTGTAATGATGAGAAAGGAAAGGAAAAAGGAGAGAGAGGATATTGAAAAGATGAGAAAGGGAGAGGAAACGGAAGGAAAGAGGGAAGACTGTAAAAATGATAAAGAGAAAGGAAAAAGAAGAAAGAAAGAAAAAAGACGTAAAAGATGAGAAAGAGAGGAAAAAAGAGAGGAAGAAGGAAAAAAATTATAAAGAGAGAAGAAAAAGCAAAAAGGAGAGGAAAATGAAGGAAAGGGAGAAGACTGAAAAGATGAGAGAGTGCAAGAGAGAGGAAGAAAAAAGAGAGAAAGAAGGAAAAGATTATAAAGAAAGAGAAAAAAGAAAGAAAAAAGACTGAAAAGATGAGAAAGAGACGATAAAGAAGGAAAAAGAAAAGGCTGAAAAGATGAGAGGAAGAAGGAAAAGATTATAAAGAGAGAAGAAAGGAGAGAAAACTGAAAAGATGAGAAAGAGAGGAAAATGAAGGAAAGGGAGAAGACTGAAAAGATGAGAGAGTGAGAGAGAGAGGAAGAAAAAAGAGAGAAAGAAGGAAAAGATTATAAAGAAAGAGGAAAAAGAAAGAAAAAAGACTGAAAAGATGAGAAAGAGAGGAAAATGAAGGAAAGGGAGAAGACTGAAAAGATGAGAGAGTGAGAGAGAGAGGAAGAAAAAAGAGAGAAAGAAGGAAAAGATTATAAAGAAAGAGGAAAAAGGAAGAAAAAAGACTGAAAAGATGAGAAAGAGAGGAAAATGAAGGAAAGGGAGAAGACTGAAAAGATGAGAGAGTGAGAGAGAGAGAGGAAGAAAAAAGAGAGAAAGAAGGAAAAGATTATAAAGAAAGAGGAAAAGAAAGAAAAAGTCTGAAAAGATGAGAAAGAGAGGAAAAAGAAGGAAAAAGAAGGAAAGAGAGAGGACTGAAAAGATGAGAGAGGAAGAAGGAAAAGATGAGAAAGATAGGAAGAAAAGTCAGATGAGTCTTAAGGTATTGTTGAGCCTGTCAATGAGAAAAAAACAAAAAAATCAACCAGCACTCATTCAGAATTTGCAACTTAAGATCATTTTTCATTTCTTCTGGGCCTCATAAAAGAAATAAAAGTTTGTGAAACTTTTAACAGGTCTTCTGTTCCCCTACCCTCCACAAGCACAATCACTGCCTGTGTTTTGCTCTGCCAGTATGAGCAACAAAAACCTCTTACTTGTTAGCATTGTAAAGACGCCGATTGATGGTAGAGATTATTAACATATTGTACTCTGTGATAAAAAGAAAAGAAAGAAAAATGAATCTTTTTATTATTATTATTTACTCCTTTAGAGTTTTTCATATCAGCATTAGCTGATGGGCTTTCACTGGAGTTTGAGTGACAGCAAGTCTCCAGGACTCTTCTCAGTTTTCTGGCCATTCTCAACAATGCTGGATTTTGGATAGTCTCCCCTTGTCCTCCAGCTTCCAAGTCCTCCAGTCCCTTTAATGGTCCTTTAGTTACTGTACTGAATATACCAATAATTATTATTATTATGATTATTATGTGAGTTTTTCATACCATCGTCAGCTGATGGTCTTTCACTGGAGTCTGAGTGACAGCAAGTCTCTTCAGGTCTCTAGGACACTGCTGAGTATTCTCGCTGATCTTTACAATGCTGCGGTCTAAACAACCTCAATTTTTCCTTCAATTTCCAATTCTTTCAGTCTTTTTTCTAAGCCTTTGTTTGATTGTTTGTTTGGGTTTTATGGCATATCAACATTTGTAGGTTATTTAATGCCAGATCCATTTTTATACAAATAATCAGTTCTATTTCAAACAATTCAGTTTAGCATGAGTAAAATCTGGCTCATTGGTCTAGTGGGTAGAGTGTTCGCCAATGGTCTGGGAGACCTGGGTTCAATCCCAGGTCGCGTTATACCAAAGACTTTAAAAATGGTACTTGATACCTCCTTGCTTAACACTCAGCAATATAAGGTACATTTCAAGGGTAAAGTGGAGCAATCCAAGAAAAAGAGTAGTGCCCAACCCTACACCTCGGTGTAGTAGCTAATGAAAAAGGAGCCTTCTGGATTATGAATAGTTGCTGGCCTATGCGTGAGCATATTAGTATTTTTGTATCATGTTAAGGAAGAGATACACAGTGAAATAGAGTTAATCATTTATTTACTGAAGTCGTACAGTCCAACAAATATAAGTCTTGTGCTGTGGGTGTTACATCCAAAGTTGGTCTTATTATTGACCGAGATCTTACAGTACCAACGTGCTTAAGAAACACAACGTCTTTTATACCTCCGAGATATGAGAAGTTGTTGAAATACGAAACACACTTGTAGTCAGTAGCTAGGCTAAGAGCAACGTCTTTAGCAAGGCCAAGACCAAGTGAATCAGTCCTCAATGAAGAGCTATTTATGGCACATTGGGAGATTCCAATGTGCACACGTTGGCCGGTCCATTCCTTGTATCGTGATTGGCTAGAACATCTGATTGGCTATGTCTGTTCATAAATACCAACCCTATCAGTAGCATTAGTCTTGACTATGCTGGACCTCAGGTAAGTGTTGCTTGTTATAATTGTCACTGTTATTGTTGTTGTACATTGTTGCGTTCTACAGAAGTCATGTGGTACAAGCTACTATATAACAAGTATATACATATATATATATATATATATATATACCAGCTTTTATTTTAGTAGTTTTGCAGGGACTGTATTGGGTTACAGCCTGTTCTATTTTTGTCTGCCAACTGGATGCTAGTTGGGAACCCTTATGCCAGTAAGTGTTATTACTGCTTCTACATCTCCTCCTCCCCTATTGCACGAGGGTAATGGTCTCTGGAGAGGAATGGATTCCTTCAAGCCTGGCTGGTTTTGTAGGAGTAATCTGGACAATGCCCAGGTAGTTTTTGCTTGCATCAGTGTAGGTGGCTGAGCAATATCATTTGCTGGTTGGTGTGTCAATGATCTTGTTACATTGTCCATGGTTAGTGGCACCAGTGTATTGGGTTTCTGGTATCCCCCTGGTGTTGGTATGGGTTGGGGGAGGGTCGGTAAAAGCATGAGGAATAGGAAGTAGAATTGCGGAGGCTTCAAGTTTCCTGAGGAATCTATGATTCCGTAAGGTGATCCTACCTGAACCATCAACCCTGATCCTATATTTGTGGTTAGGGATAATTTCAATGATTCGGCCTGTTATGTTCCATCAGTGAGTTCTCTAGCATTGTATTATTCAATCACATGAGTGTTACATGGAGACAGACTTATCTCATGGTTTGGGTTTTTGCATGTGGTTTGTTTAGTATATACTGGCCAATTGGCATAATGGTTAGAGTGTTTGCTAATAGCTCGGGAGACTTGGGTTCAATCCTAGGTCGAATCATACCAAAGACTCAAAAAATAGTACTTGATGCCTCCTTGCTTAACAGTCAGCATTATAAGGTACAGATCAAGGGTAAAGTAGGGCAATCCAGGGAAAGGAGTACCCCCCTCTCTTATATCTTGGTGTAGTAGCTATCAAAAAGGGAGCCTTCGGGTTACCCTCGACTATGGTCGCTGACTTGTATAATATATAGGTTGGGATGGTATAAAGTCACGCAGCCAGCGGTGGAGTAATGGTTGAGCAGGAGATAGCTCAATGTTCTGGATGGGCATGTTCCTATATTGGAGAATAGCCCTTGCTACATGGTCATTGTCCAAAGACCCTTGGGTTCCTTTGTTGCCATTTACTATTCTTTTAGCTGCCTTGATGGCAAGCTCTGTCCATCTATGCATAGGCATATTAGTATACCAGCTTTTACTTTAGTAGTTTTGCAGGGACTGTATTGAGTTACAGCCTGTTTTATTTTTGTCTGCCAACTGGACACTAGTTGGGAACCCTTATGCTGGTAACTGTTATTATTGTCATTATTCTACACTTATAAGCAACTTTTTCCAATGGACCCCTTTACATCGACATGCAAGTGTTGACCGACCAACAAAAACCTATCTACAACAGCTCTATATAGACACAGGATGTAGTCTAAAAGACCTGCCAGGAGCAATAGATGATTGGGACAAATGGCAAGAGAGAGTCAGGGAAATCCATGCTTGCAGCACAACATGATGATGATATCTGTAACTATATATATAAAAGTAAAAGTAAAGTTGGTGACCATAATCAAGGATGACCTGAAGGCTCTCTTTTTGATAGCTACAACACCAAGGTGTCAGGAAGGGTGCTACTCCTTTCCCCGGATTGCTCCATTTTATTCTTGATCTGTACTTTATAATGCTGAGTGTTAAGCAAGGAGGCATCCAGTACCATTTTTTGAGTCTTTGGTATGACCCGACCAGAGATTGAATCCAAGTTTCCTGGGCTATTTGCAAACACTCTAACCATCATGCCAATGTCTGATATATATATATATATATATATATATATATATATATATATATATATATATATATATATAATGCCTAAAGAGCCAGAAACTATCTACCTAGGTTTCACCTGCCTGATCATCAGGATGATTCTGACAAAATTATGAGTCAGAATTATCCTGATGATCTGTTAGGTGAATCCAAAGTAGATAGTTTCTGGCTCTTTAAGTATTCTAGTTTTACTCTATTTAGTGCATTAAGCACTTTTATGTATTATTTTAGGTAATTCTGTCAGTGTTTTTTTCTTTTGGCTAGGCATTGTGGTCCCGATAGATGATTTTCAAGCACTATGAATGTTTTTAGTCTTTGTTTTATTATCATTTTTTTTTCCAGATGTCAGTTTGTCTGATATTTTTTTTATTTACAAATTACATTATCTGTTTTTTTTTTTGTTTTGTTTTTAGTGCTGCCAGAATTATAGAAATAGGTTTAAAAATAATATATATATATATATATATATCATTTCCATAATAAGTACAGTCATAAATAAATAAAAACAGCTTTAACTTGAACTAAAATAGGTTTAAAAATAATATATATATATATATATGTATATATTTGTGCATATATAATCTGATGAGAATATATATATATATATATATACATATATATATACACAGCATTGTCTATAATAAGTACACTTATAAAAAAACAGCTTTAACTTTAAATGAAAAAGGTTTCAAAATAATATGTGTATATATATATATATATATATATATATATATATATATATAATCTGATGAGAATATATATGTGTGTATATATATATATATATATATATATATATATAGCATTGTCTATAATAAGTATACTTATAAATAAATAAAAAAAGCTTTAACTTGAACTGCGTAGAACCTTATCTTAATTTTTCAATGCCGTCATCCTCTTGTCACACAATTCAAATTAACATCACTTAATTAATGATTCGTTATTGAGATCTTGTATACTGACTTCACACGTGAATTTCCCATAAGTTCTCTTCTTGGTCACGTTTGGTTTTATATAGTCAGTTCAAATCTTACATAATTGGATTACTACAAAATTGTGAATACAACAAACGCTGTTAATATAACAAGTTGTGAATATAACGAAGTGGCTGCATTTTGATGTGGCATTCACCGAATGAGACGGAAAACCTGCCAAGGTGGGTGGTATTGTAGGATACTGCTCGTGTCCACTGTACAAGTGCTAATGAAGCATTGATCCAAAAGCTATGCCTGACTCAAGAGGCATCCTCTGATGAAGGCTTCAGTCATAGTAAAGCTGATTTTTTTTTTGGCTGCATTTGTATAAATAAACCTTCTCAAAAATTGCCACATAAGAAGGTGATTGTTATACACTACACGAGGTATTATTCTAAATAAACGCTCTTTCAGATGAAAAAAAATGTCTTTCAAGAAACAAGTCAGGAAAATTAAGTAGAAGTACTGTGGTTAATTTAGTGCAAACTATGGCATCTCATTGCTGACTGAGTAACCTCACAGGAGAGTGTTCACGTATGTGCTTTAAGGTCCAAGTTAGATTAGTGCTGTTTAATTTTCTTTTGAAATGTTTAAAATGGTTTGATATATTCCAGACAGACATATATCATCATCATCACCAACAACTTGCACTGCTCGTACAGATTTCCTTCTTTCTTGTCATTCTTCCCCATCATCTATGGCTCTCAGTCTTCTAGACTACATCCTACTAGATTACCATGACTCTGATTTTTAGATGTATATATATATATATATATATACTTACATATATGCGTACATATATATATATATGACTCTGATTTATTTATATATATATATATATATATATGCGTACATATATACATACATACATACATACATACATATATATATATATATATATGATTCTGATTTATATATATATATATATGCGTACATATATACATACATATATATATATATATATATATATAGATATGTGACTCTGATTTATATATATATATATATATGCGTACATACATGCATACATATATATATGACTCTGATTTTTATACATATATATGACTCTGATTTATATATATATATATATATATGCGTACATATATACATACATATATATATATATATATGACTCTGATTTATATATATATATATATATATATATATACATACATACATATATATATGACTCTGATTATATATATATATATATATATATATATATATATATATATATATATAACTCTGATTTTTATATATATATATATATATATATATATATACATATATATATATATATATGCGTACATACATACATACATATATATAGTACATACATACATACATATATATATGACTCTGATTTTTATACATATATATGACTCTGATTTATATATATATATATATATATGCGTACATATATACATACATATATATATATATATATGACTCTGATTTATATATATATATATATATATATATATATATATATATACATACATACATATATATATGACTCTGATATATATATATATA
Source organism: Sepioteuthis lessoniana (assembly GCA_963585895.1). Classification (NCBI taxonomy): domain Eukaryota; kingdom Metazoa; phylum Mollusca; class Cephalopoda; order Myopsida; family Loliginidae; genus Sepioteuthis; species Sepioteuthis lessoniana. Next base: position 6,679,142 of record OY757945.1, on the reverse strand, counting down.
TATATATATATATATATATATATATATATAACTCTGATTTATATATATATATATATATATATATATATATATGCGTACATACATACATACATATATATATATATAGTATTATTCAGTCCAGTTAAACCAGAGTTGAGAGTAATTCCATCAGGACAAAAAAAAAACTTTCAACAGTGAACATTTAAATTTTCCTGGTAAATAGCTCAATGTAACTGACATTACAGAGCAATAATTTCTTTAAGAAAAAAACAAAACCAGTTACATTAGGATCCTAATGTGACCAGTTTTGTTTTTTTCTTAAAGAAATAAATATATATATAAATCGTGTGTGTGTGTATATATATATATATATACACACTTTAAGAAAAACAAAATCTGATCACATTAGGATTATGAATTTATTTCCATCCTGCTATGAGTATTGATATGAATCAGTAACTCCAAATTTAACAGGACTTGTGTGGGTGGAACTAAAGATTAAAATGAATGATACAAAATGGTTTGGTTTGGTTTTATGGCATATCAACCATTGTAGGTTATTTAATGCCAAACCCTCTTCATAAATATATTTTAAATATATATGATTTGGTTTGGTTGGGTTTTATGGCATATCAACCATTGTAGGTTATTTAATGCCAAATCCTCTTTATACATATATATTGAATATATATGATTTGGTTTGGTTGGGTTTTATGGCATATCAACCATTGTAGGTTATTTAATGCCAAATCCTCTTTATACATATATATTAAATATATATGATTTGGTTTGGTTGGGTTTTATGGCATATCAACCATTGTAGGTTATTTAATGCCAAATCCTCTTTATACATATATATTAAATATATATGATTTGGTTTGGTTGGGTTTTATGGCATATCAACCATTGTAGGTTATTTAATGCCAAATCCTCTTTATACATATATATTAAATATATATGATTTGGTTTGGTTGGGTTTTATGGCATATCAACCATTGTAGGTTATTTAATGCCAAATCCTCTTTATACATATATATTAAATATATATGATTTGGTTTGGTTGGGTTTTATGGCATATCAACCATTATAGGTTATTTAATGCCGAATCCTCTTTATACGTATATATTAAATATATATGATTTGGTTGGGTTTGGTTTTATGGCATATTAACCATTGTAGGTTATTTAATGCCAAATCCTCTTTATACATATATATTAAATATATATGATTTGGTTTGGTTTGGTTTTATGGCATATCAACCATTGTAGGTTATTTAATACCGAATCCTCTTTATACATATATATTAATTACATATGATTTGGTTGGGTTGGGTTTTATGGCATATCAACCATTGTAGGTTATTTAATGCCAAACCCTCTTCATAAATATATATTAAATATATATGATTTGGTTTGGTTAGGTTTTATGGCATATCAACCATTGTAGGTTATTTAATGCCAAATCCTCTTTATACATATATATTAAATATATATGATTTGGTTTGGTTGGGTTTTATGGCATATCAACCATTGTAGGTTATTTAATGCCAAATCCTCTTTATACATATATATTAAATATATATGATTTGGTTTGGTTTGGTTTTATGGCATATCAACCATTGTAGGTTATTTAATACCGAATCCTCTTTATACATATATATTAAATACATATGATTTGGTTGGGTTGGGTTTTATGGCATATCAACCATTGTAGGTTATTTAATGCCAAACCCTCTTCATAAATATATATTAAATATATATGATTTGGTTTGGTTAGGTTTTATGGCATATCAACCATTGTAGGTTATTTAATGCCAAATCCTCTTTATACATATATATTAAATATATATGATTTGGTTTGGTTGGGTTTTATGGCATATCAACCATTGTAGGTTATTTAATGCCAAATCCTCTTTATACATATATATTAAATATATATGATTTGGTTTGGTTGGGTTTTATGGCATATCAATCATTTTAAGTTATTTAATGCCAAATTCTTTTTATACATATATATTAAATATGTGATTCCTAAAAACATTTTGCCAATAACATTTTTGAACAAGCCTGAGCTCATTTTTTTGGCACACAGTTAAATGGTTTCACTTATTTCTATCTAATATGAATAATTCTATTTACTATTAATCATTTGTTTAAATGATTCCAAATATTACTATGTTTCAGTAACAATTCAATTAAACATTTGTCATTTGTTGCACACAGTTAAATGATCAAACAGTTCTATTTCAAGCCATCCAGTTTGGCATGTCATTTGTTTGCACTCGGTTTAAATTTCAAAGAATTCTATTTGACCCAGAGATAGGACCCTATCTGGTGCTACCACTCCGGGCTAAAGTGGACATGAGAGTGAAAACAATGAAGGGGTACTCTGCATTCCCCAAAGCTCCAGCATTACTGAAGTCTCACCATCAGATTGTTTAGTGGTATGAGCCGGACATTCATTGGTGGGTGGACCAGAGATGCAGTCAGCGTATTCTACAGTGCCCCACCCCAGGCGACTGGACCATATAAAATGGAGAATAAAATCCTACACTTGTTCAAGTCCACAGAAGAAAAGAATGTTTTGTGATTTGAGCTAATTAGACCTTTAAATTTGATACAATATTTTTTTAATTCTAAACAGATATTTACCATTTTATAAGGAAGGGGGTTCATTTTCACATTTTAATTCTATTCAGAATGATCCCTCATTTTCAGAATAGTTAGTGTTAAAAACACAAATAAGCAGACAGGTTGAATATTTTAAACTTTTTTTTTTACTTCCAGGAGGTTGGGTTGTTGTATTTTATGGTATATCATCTTTTGTGGGTTATTTAATGCCAAATCCTGTTTATACATCTGTTTTTTTAAGTAAATTGTTAGCAAGTCACATTTTTTTTAAATGAGCCAAAGCTTATTTGTTTGCATACAGTTAAGTGGTTTCCAGCATTTCTATTTATTGTTTACACACAGTTAAATGGTTTCAAGTATTGCTATCTAACACTAATAGTTCTATTGCCACATTTAAATAGATTCAAGTATAGTAAATGATTGAACAATTCTATTTGACCAATAAATAGCACCCAAACAAGTACTACCACTCCGGGTCAAAGTGGACCTGGGAGTAATGGCGAGGAAAGAGTACTCTACCCTATTTACCAACCCCTCCACTCGGTCAGGATATGACACAAGGTCAATTTTTAATGGAGTTTAACAGGTTTGAATTCAGAGTTTTCCTTCTCCTAGACTAGTTGCCTAACCAAGGCTGAAGAACCTAGTCTGTCCTACTATTTACCCATAGATGGAGGGAGAATAACTGGATTCATACCTTTCCCAAGGGTATTAGTGCTATGTGAAATGCAATCAGTCTTGTCCAGGATTTGAACTTGTGTCGCCATGTTCATTTCCTACGACCATAACCATTACACCACGGGCACCTCCAGGAAAGAGTACTCTACATTCCTCAAAGTTTCAAGAGTGGATCTTCACTATCAGGTGCAGTTTAATGTCATATTCAGGACATTCGTTGGAGGGGATCTTATTCATCTGCAGAGGTGCAAATTCTACTGTCCCAACCAACTGGGCTAATTTTCAGGGGGTAGGGGTCCATTTTTTAATACTTGTCCTACCTTTAATTAAAATGTGTAAGTGATTCCCCACGCTTTATTAAATGTTGAATACTAGAAAATTCTTTTCCTGGTAAACTCGAAAAGTCGCATATGTAGAATGGGGCTTTCTAAATTAGTGACAAATACCTAATTAAAAATTCAAACAACTTGATATTATAATGTTATTTTTTTTTTGTTTATATTTTTTCTTTTTCTCTTGACCTATTCCCAACCTGATTAACTTGGGCTTAAATCAATCCAAGGCCACAAGATATTGTTCTCAGTAACCTCTCCTTCAGAAGAAAAAAAATGTCTTTCAAGAAACAAGTCAGGAAAATTAATGAGAAGTACTGTGGTTAATTTAGTGCAACAAGGGACGTAACTCCTCTCAAATTACGTTAAGTTTAACTAATATGGCTGACCTTGGAATTAGGATTTTTTTAGGTTTTTATTCTTTAATCTTTATTTATTCTTTAGTTTATTTTGGTATAGGTTTTAATAACCATTTATATGTCCTTAAAAACAGGAAGTTTAAAAGAATGACGAACTGATAAATTTGTGAGTTAGAAAATTTACATCTGCTTCGTTTAAATTCCTTGTATTATGATAGTTGCTCCATTTAGTATAATGAAAAGAATGTCTTAACATTAGTTTCTGGCTTGGGAAATATTTGGCTAGATGTCTACATGATAAATTTAAATGAAAAGACAAAGATTCAGTTAAATTAACTTTATGAACACAAAAGTAAGGTTCCACTTAAGTATTTTAATTATATTGTAAATCGAACCCCTTATAAAAAAAACTCAACAAGTTCTGCAACTTTCAAAAACAAAAATGCTAAAAACATGCTCCAAGGTCATTTTAGTAGCCATAGCTCTAGACATCCTCGATTTGTTTCTTTGAGATTTTATGAAAACATTTTGCCTTGAAAAGAATAGAAACTTCTTTAGAATCATGAAAAATATACCATTTTAATATATATAAATCAAATACTTTCTCAAACTTTGAGACATTTAGAACACTTTACCATTCTGACTTCATAGAATTTATCAAGTTTTTTAATTTGGCAGTCAGGGTACCTACAGTTTCCCAGACTATTCTTTCTTCATTATATTTTCCTTATTATCAGCAAATTTTTATTGTAATTACAGAGAAAGCTATTAGTACTATTTAACCCTTAACTGGGGATGGAATAAGAGGTTCATGACTTTCCTAAGGTTATTAGTCTAAAAGTAAACATAATAGCATGACTGGAGTTTGAACTCACTTACTTTGAGGCTGAAGTCTAACATAGAGGGATAAAGGGGGTTCATGCTTTTCCCAAGGGTATTAGTCTAAAAGTGAACATAATAGCATGACTGGAGTTTGAACTTGTTACTATGATGTCACAGTCCAGCATATTAGCCATGATGCCATAGGGACTCCTCCTTTCTTTCTGATCTTTTTTCTTTCTGTTTTCTTTTTATCTGTCAGTATATCCTATATTCATTCTTTTTATCTATCTCATCTTACCTTTTTATCTATTAACATGCACCAGAGGATTAAGTGCATTGACAAAGAAAGAGATTATATTGAAAAATAAATACTTGTATATATTCTACCTTCACCTCTGAAGGATATGACACAGTTGACTTAGACCTTTTTGTCATTTGTCAATGCAGTGGCAGACGGTCCACTCTGAGTTACAGTAGTAATAGCTATCAGGGTATCATTTTGTGGTCAAATAGAACTGTTTAATCATTTACTAAGGGTTATATAGAAATACCTGATAAATAGAATTACTTAAAACCATTTACCTGTGCAAACAAAATGATTATTATCAAATAGAATTATGTGTGTTAGATAGGAATACTTGAAAACCATTTAACTACGTGGAAACAAATGAGCTCGAACAAATTGTTTAAAAATAAAGTTACCTCCAAACTATTCACTTGCCCAGTCGGCTGGGGCTATAGAATACACCAACTGCACCTCTGCAGAGAGGTAAGACCCCCCCCACCAATGCATGTCCTGGATATGACACTAAACAATCTGATGGTGAGGTTCCAGTGATGCTGGAGCTTTTTGGAATGCGGAGTACCCCTTCATTGCCATTGCTCCCAGGTCCACTCTGGCCTGGAATGATAGCACCTGATAGGGCTCTATCTATGGGTTAAATAGAACTAACTGCATACATATGCTAAACTGAATTGTTTGAATTAGAACTGTTTGACTAAACTGAGTAGCTTGAAATAAAAGTGTTTTTGACAATTAAACTGTACTTACATTTAAACTGTGTGCTTATGCTAAACTGAGTTGTTTTAAATGGAACTGTTTTTGAAATTGAAACTCTGCTTACACTAAATTGAATTGTTTGATATAGAACTGTTTTGATATTTAACTGTGTGTAAACAAAATCTGTACTTATACTAAACTAAATTAGCTGAATTAGAACTGTTTGAGTAAACTGAATGGCTTGAAATAGAAGTGTTTTTGACAATTAAACTGTGTACTCATGCTAAACTGAATTGTTTGAAACAGAACTATTTGCATAAAAATGGATTTGGCATTAAATAACCTACAAAGTTTGATATGCCATAAAACTCAACCAACCAAACTATTCACATACAAATCATATATAAATAAAAAAGGATTTAACTGTGAGGAAACAAATGAGCTCAAACAACTTGTTTAAAAATAAAGTTAGCTACAAACTATTCACTTACTAACTATATATATATATGATTTGGCATAAAATACCCCACAAGAGTTGATATGCCATAAAGCACCAACCAACCAACCAACAACATACAAAATATTCATCAAGTAATTCATATGAATTAGATTTTATTGAGCTGCTTTTATAGAAGAGGAAGAGTGGGAGGGAGGAGGCTGTACAATAACCTTACTTATCTTTTAAGCACTTGTTGGAGGGCAATATGATGATGAGAGGTCAATAAGTACACTGACCTATAGCCATGCTTTGATCTAGAACTTTCTTGGATCAAATAAATGGCAGCAATTTAGAGAATATGTGCCACTTTTATTTATTCATTTATTTATTTATTATTATTATTATTTTTGCTTAAAATCTTTTTACAAAACTGGTGATTAATTTCCTTTGTTTTATTGTTTTCTGTTTTTAATATCATTCAGCTGTAAATAGTTGTCCTTAGTGCTTTTCCTGTAAAAAAAAAAGTAGGTTTGTATCTACAAAAGAACTTAATGCACTTTTTATTTAACTCTGGTAACGCATTCTTATAGTAAAAATCCTCTTCCAATGCATTCATAAAAAAAATCCTTTTCCAATGCATTCTTATAGTAAAAATCCTTTTTCAGTGCATTCTTATTGTAAAAACCATTTTCACTGCATTTTTATAGTAAAAATCGTTTTCCAATGCATTCTTATAGTAAAAATCCTTTTCCAATGCATTCCTATAGTAAAAATCATTTTCCAATGCATTCTTATAGTAAAAATACTTTTCCAATGCATTCTTATAGTAAAAATCATTTTCCAATGCATTCTTATAGTAAAAATCCTTTTCCAATGCATTCTTATAGTAAAAATCCTTTTCCAATGCATTCTCATAGTAAAAATCATTTTCCAATGCATTCTTATAGTAAAAATCATTTTCCAATGCATTCTTATAGTAAAAATCCTTTTCCAATGCATTCTTATAGTAAAAATCATTTTCCAATGCATTTCTATAATAAAAATCTTTTTCCAATGCATTCTTATAGTGAAAATCCTTTTCCAATGCATTCTTATAGTAAATATCCTTTTCCAATGCATTCTTATAGTAAAAATCATTTTCCAATGCATTTCTATAAAAAAATCCTTTTCCAATGCATTCTTATAGTAAAAATCATTTTCCAATGCATTTCTATAATAAAAATCTTTTTCCAATGCATTCTTATAGTGAAAATCCTTTTCCAATGCATTCTTATAGTAAAAATCCTTTTCTAATGCATTTTTATAGTAATAATCCTTTTCCAATGCATTCTTATAATAAAAATCCTTTTCCAATGCATTCTTATAGTAAAAATCATTTTCCAATGCATTTTTATAGTAAAAATCCTTTTCCAATGCATTCTTATAGTAAAAATCCTTTTCAATGCATTCTTATAGTAAAAATCCTTTTCTAATGCATTCTTATAGTAAAAATCATTTTCCAATGCATTTTTATAGTAAAAATCCTTTTCCCTTGCATTCTTATAGTAAAAATCCTTTTCAATACATTCTTATAGTAAAAATCATTTTCCAATGCATTCTTATAGTAAAAATCCTTTTCCAATGCATTCTTATAGTAAAAATCCTTTTCTAATGCATTCTTATAGTAAAAATCCTTTTCCAATGCATTCTTATAGTAAAAATCCTTTTCAATGCATTCTTATAGTAAAAATCCTTTTCCAATGCATTCTTATAGTAAAAATTCTTTTCCAATACATTCTTATAGTAATAATCCTTTTCCAATGCATTCTTATAATAAAAATCCTTTTCTAATGCATTCTTATAGTAAAAATCCTTTTCCAATGCATTCTTATAGTAAAAATCATTTTCCAATGCATTCTTATAATAAAAATCCTTTTCTAATGCATTCTTATAGTAAAAATCCTTTTCCAATGCATTCTTATAGTAAAAATCCTTTTCCAATGCATTCTTATAATAAAAATCCTTTTCTAATGCATTCTTATAGTAAAAATCCTTTTCCAATGCATTCTTACAGTAAAAGTCCTTTTCCAATGTATTCTTATAGTAAAAATCATTTTCCAATGCATTCTTATAGTAAAAATCCTTTTCCAATGCATTCTTATAGTAATAATCCTTTTCCAATGCATTCTTATAGTAAAAATCATTTTCCAATACATTCTTATAGTAAAAATCCTTTTCCAATGCATTCTTATAGTAATAATCCTTTTCTAATGCATTCTTATAGTAAAAATCCTTTTCCAATGCATTCTTACAGTAAAAGTCCTTTTCCAATGTATTCTTATAGTAAAAATCATTTTCCAATGCATTCTTATAGTAAAAATCCTTTTCCAATGCATTCTTATAGTAAAAATCCTTTTCCAATGCATTCTTATAGTAAAAATCATTTTCCAATACATTCTTATAGTAAAAATCCTTTTCCAATGCATTCTTATAGTAATAATCCTTTTCTAATGCATTCTTATAGTAAAAATCCTTTTCCAATGCATTCTTATAGTAATAATCTTTTTCCAATGCATTCTTATAGTAATAATCATTTTCCAATGCATTCTTATAGTAAAAACCCTTTTCCAATGCATTCTTATAGTAAAAATCCTTTTCCAATGCATTCTTACAGTAAAAGTCCTTTTCCAATGTATTCTTATAGTAAAAATCATTTTCCAATGCATTCTTATAGTAAAAATCCTTTTCCAATGCATTCTTATAGTAATAATCTTTTTCCAATGCATTCTTATAGTAATAATCATTTTCCAATGCATTCTTATAGTAAAAACCCTTTTCCAATGCATTCTTATAGTAAAAATCCTTTTCCAATGCATTCTTATAGTAAAAATCCTTTTCCAATGCATTCTTATCGTAAAAATCCTTTTTCAATGCATTCTTATAGTAAAAATCCTTTTCCAATGCATTCCTATAGTAATAATCCTTTTCCAATGCATTCTTATAGTAATAATCCTTTTCTAATGCATTCTTATAGTAAAAATCATTTTCCAATGCATTCTTATCGTAAAAATCATTTTCCAATGCATTCTTATAGTAAAAATCCTTTTCCAATGCATTCTTATAGTAAAAATCATTTTCCAATGCATTCTTATAGTAAAAATCATTTACTAATTTGCAATACAGTTTGTTAGAGCAGCTGTTGTATTTAACCATGTTTCACTGAGGTCTAGTGGATATGAGTGTCAATGAAAACTTATTCTGTATCATTTTGATTCCCTCCTGTTTCCTGTAGATTGACATATTGAATAAGATTCAATTAAAAAAAATTTAATGGCCCAGAATTGTGTGTGTTAGATAGGAATACGTGAAACCATTTAACTGTACCGAAACAAATGAGCTCAAACAACTTGTTTAAAAACAAAGTTACCTCCAAACTATTCATTTGCCCATTCAGCTGGGGCTATAGAATATACCAACTGCATCTTTGCAAAGGGTTAAGACTCCTCCAACCAGTACCCTGAATATGACACTAAAATATCTGATAGTGAGACTCCAGTGGTGTTAGAGCTTTGACGATTACGGAGTATTCTTCATTGCTATCACTCCCAGGTTCACTCTGGCCCAGAATGGTAATACTTGATAGGGGTCCGATCTATGGATCAAAGAACTTTTTGCTATTGAAACAGTTGCAATGTTTAGCAATTGTCTGGAACAAAGTTAATATGGTTCCAGTATCACTAACAATTTAACTGTGTAAACAAATGACTGATGTTTAATTGAATTGTTAGTGATACTGGAACCATCTAACTTTGTTGACATGCTAAACTGAACTGTTTCAAATAGAACTGTTTGATCATTTAACTGATGTTTTAATTCAATTGTTACTGTTAAATAGCAATACTTGAAAACATTTAACTCTGTGTAAACAAATAATTAATACTAAATAGAATTATTCATGTTAGACAGAAATAAATGAAACCATTTAACTGCATGCAAAAAAAATTACATTAGACTTGTTTAAAAATGTTATCTACAAAATAAGTTTAGAAATTCTATATTTGATATATATTTTTAAAAAGAATCTGGCATTAAATAACTTACAATGGTTGATATGCCATAAAACACAACCCAACCAAATCATATATATTTAATATATATGTATAAAGAGGATTTGGCATTAAATAACCTACAATGGTTGATATGCCATAAAACCAAACCCAACCAAATCATATATACTTAATATATATGTATAAAGAGGATTTGGCATTAAATAACCTACAATGGTTGATATGCCATAAAACCCAACCAAACCAAATCATATATTTAATATATATGTATAAAGAGGATTTGGCATTAAATAACCTACAATGGTTGATATGCCATAAAACCAAACCCAACTAAATGATATATACTTGACATATGTATAAAATGGATTTAGCATTAAGTAACCTACAAGGGTTGATGATCCTTTAAATCCACCCTAACTAAAAATTTACACCTAAGAAAATACTTGACAAATTAGCAATAAATCTGTTTTTCATCATAGGTAATTATTTTTTCAAAAAGGACTTTTCCACATGTCAAGCAAGAAGAGAAGGACCTTAATAAACTCTAAAGATGCTTCTAAGATTTCTTTAGTTTTATGCAAAAGATTTCACCTTGCTTATTATAGATTACCTGTTACTTATTGAAAATTATATATGGAAAAAAGGGTCATGATATTGGAATGGAAAAATCAGTGTTGTTTACCAAAGAATCATATTCTCTTCCAATAGCATTTTTCATCCAAGGGCCCCAATGGATTATTAGTTATTGCTGCTCTGATATCAAGATTATCTTCTTATGTTCTTTAAATCTAAAAGTCTTCCTCTCTCCCGAGAAACAACTGATTCTGATTACAGGCCAAAAGCATTTAGCTTAATCAATATGACCGTTTCTGTGACAGTTCCAAGGGGTTCAGATTCTGGAAAATAATCACCTTCCAAAATTGTTTGTATCCATTCTTGCTGATATAATAGCCCTTCCTTCGACCACCCTACCCCTTACTTGCCCAGCATCTTCAATATGGCTGTTTCCTTCTTTACAACTTTTTGTTATTTCCACATGATTGTCTATTGATTCCGGATCCATAGCGGTTGCCAGGAGACATTCTTTGAATGGATCTTCTTATTCAGCCTCGTCTGGGATAGTGTTCAGAATGGAACTAATGAAGATGGTGGTGGGGATGTCCCAGTTGGGAAATGAAAGATTGCTCGAGTGCGAAGGTATTATTTGTGGATCACTGTTGCAGGAGTTATACTTTGTTACAAAGACGTGTTGGAATCAAAGGCTAATCTCGTTTAAAGCAGTTGTCTGTGGATGATTAATTTCTGTTGTACTTCATGGTTCCTCTTTGAAATGGAACCTTGTAAAATTCTTGAAGACAAATTACAGAAATATCTATTTTAAAAATCTCTTAATTTCTTTGGTTCCCACTGTAACATGATCCATGATGATATCTGTGCTTTTGTTAATGAAGAAGTGAATGATGCTAATTTGCATATCATTGTTTAAAACAGTCCATAATGATGTTGATGCTTCTATTTAAGAAGGACTGAAGGATTGTAACTATCATTTCGTAGTTAACAGTTGTCCATGATGATATTAATGCTTCTATTCAGGAAGGAGTGAAGGATTGTAATAAATATTTCATTGTTAATAGCTGTCCTTGATGATAATGATATTTCTATTTAGGAAGGATTGAAAGATACTAATAAGTATTTTATAGTTAACAGCTGTCCATGATGATACTGATGCTTCTATTCAGGAAGGAGTGAAGGATTCTAATAAGCATTTCATAGTTAGTTAACAGCTGTCCATGATGATACTGATGCTTCTATTTGGGAAGGAGTGAAGGATACTAATTAGCATTTCATCATTAACAGCTGTCCATGATGATACTGATGCTTCTATTCAGGAAGAAATGAAGGATTCTAATTTGTATTTTATAGTTAACAGCGGTCCAAAATGATATTGATGTTTCTATTAAGGAAGGAGTGAATGCTTGATTGTTGGCATTTTATGACATATCAACCCTTGTGGGTTATTTAAGGCCAAATACTGTTATATATAGTTTTGGATGGTCAAATGGTTTTAAGTACTGCTTTCTAATACTAATGATTTGATTTATTATTTGTCATTTATGTTGAAATTCTGCTGTATATGTACTTGCACTTGAATGTTGTTCACACGTGTCAAATTACATGTCGAGATGAATCCCACTTGAGCATGAGGAAGGGAAGATTATATGCTCATCGGGGTGTTCCTCAATGCACAGGTGGTTGTGTCCATTCCCTGGGCAATGATTGTTTGCCAGCCCAGGAGTGGCTATGCTAGCATGCATATACACTGGCCCGCTCATTGACATAGCGTGGTCTGTATTGAGTTACAGCCCACTTTATTTTTGTCTGCCAGCCAGACGCTAGCTGAGCTGCTAAATGTTATTATTTTATCCTACACATTAGGGCAGTGGCTTCTTCAGTTTAGTTCTATCTGACTCATAGATGGGATCCTAACAGATGCTACCACTCCAGGTCAGAGTGGACCTGTGAGAAAAGGCAGTGAAGGGGTACTCCAAATTCCCCAAAGCTTCGAGGCTGGAGCCACACCATCAAATTGTATTCAGGACACTTGTTGTGGAGCGGAGGAATCATACCTCTCTGCAGTGATACAGTCAGCACATTCTACAGCCTCAGCCAACTGGGCTAGAAGGAGTGAAGGATTCTAAATAAGATTTCATAGTTAAATGTTTCATCATGATATTGATGCTTCTGTTTAGGAAGGAGTGAAAGATTCTAATTAGCATGGTGTAGTTAATAGTTCATATATATATATATATATATGCACACAAACATATATAAATGTATATACACACACATATATTTATTTGTGTTTATTCATGTGCGTGGATATATATGTATATACATGCATATTTGTGTAAATGAATGTGTTTATATATGTACAAGTTTATTTGTGCATGTATATATATATATATATATGTATGTATAGTTGAGTGTATGAATATGTGTTTTTATATATATATATATATATATATATATATATATAGTTGAGTGTATGAATATGTGTTTATATATATATATATATATATATATGTATAGTTGAGTGTATGAATATGTGTTTATATATATATATATATATATATATATAGTTGAGTGTATGAATATGTGTTTATATATATATATATATATATAGTTGAGTGTATGAATATGTGTTTATATATATATATATATATATATATATATATGTATAGTTGAGTGTATGAATATGTGTTATATATATATGTATAGTTGAGTGTATGAATATGTGTTTATATATATATATATATATATATGTGTGTGTGTGCATGACAATATAAATGGAAAATTGGATAAACCGGAACACAGACAATGGATTGAAATTAATATTTTGTTTTTATTTCATACCTTGTCGGATTTTTCCAATCTACTATTTCTCCATGTCTATAAATATCTATCTATACGCATCTATATGAATGTTTGTCCACACACACACACACACATATATATATATATATATATATGTGTGTGTGTGTGATTGTGTTATTGTGTATATATATATATATATATATACACACATGTATATTTGTGTGTACAAATGTGTATGTATATATATATATATATATATATACATTTTCTAAATATCAGATTTTATGAATACATGACAAGCCTCTTATATGAATAATAATAAAATGGTATCCGATTATCCAATCGCTATGGTTACTGTTGTCAACAGTCAATCCCAGAAATAAATAACTCATAAATTTTACTTATTAAAAATCCCAAATCACACAAGTGCTGATTCTGGCAATTCAGATATGCAAAACAAGAACCCATAATAAAATATTTCCCTTTAAGTGTAAACAAGAAAGTTATTCTCTTAATATGGAATAAAAACAAAACATATTGCATGCAAAAAAAACTACCAAAACCTGTGATAAGAACAAATTTTTCATCAATCCCAATTTGTAAATTAATATTTGATGTTTCAAAAAAATTCAATATCATTTCAGGGTGTCCTCGTAGTGTAATGGTTAAAGCGACGGACTGTGGAATTGTAGTTCGGGAGTTCGTACTCCAGTTGCGCTATTACATTGACTTTTGGGCAAATACCCTTGGGAAAGGTATGAACCCCCTTATCCTCCCAGCTGTGGGTTAAATAGTACCACTACTGTTCTTCTAGGAGAATAGCTTTGGCATTAAATAACCTACAAAGGTTGATATGCCATTAAACAAAGAAACCAAACCAAAACAAACCATCAATATCATTTGAGATGTATGGGGTGTTTCAGAAAAATTCATATCATTTTGTAATCTTAGATCAGTTCTTGTTTGAGGTTATCAGTTTTTCTGAAACACCCTGTAATAGTTTTATTTTATTGTTTGTTAGTGTTATTTTTTATGCTTATTTCATAAATTCTCTGATTTCTGGTGGTTCCTTGTCCAAAAACTCCACTCTTTATGATAAAAAGTTCAGCTGAAAAGTTCAAAGGCTGACCAAGATATCTCATAGAATGTAACTAAATTAGGTTTATTTTTCCACACAGTTCTTCTTGCTGTCAACATATTTCTTCCTTTGGAGGGAGTCCCTGCTGTGTAGTGGTTAACATACTGGATTGTGACATTGAAGTAATCAAGTTCAAACTTCAGTCATGATCTTACATTCACTTTCAGTCTAATTCCCTTGGGAAAGGTATAAAGCCTCTCATCCCCACCAAATTATATGTTAAATAGTACTAGTATGGGGTCTAGAGGTAAGCTGTGTTGCCATTTCAGATAGGAGACAAAGATATCTTTGATAATTTTCCTTTATTTCTGGGTTCAACAACCATTCAGTGGGTGAGAAAATTCTTCCTGAATACAAATGAAATGGTTGAATCTCTCAGTCAAAGTGTTAAAAATGCGTTAGTCATTTCTTGGTGTTTAAAGCTTTAACAATGTGTTTGGTATATAAAGCTTTAGTGATAATCATTTTTTTTAGTATACATATCCAAATTCGGCATTTAAAGCTTTAAAAAGTGTTTGGTATATAAAGCTTTAGTGTTAATCATTTTTTTTAATACATATCCAAATTCGGCATTTAAAGCTTTAAAAAAGTGTTTGGTATATAAAGCTTTAGTGACGTGTTAGTCACTTTTAGGAGTTTGTCCAAATCTGGTGTTTTAGTTATGGGTTAGTGGTGAAAGAGACCACCACTACCAGTGGAAGGGTTAGCCAAAGCGTCGTCTAAAGACGGACGCATTGGTGTCCTTCTCCAGTTAGCAAGGCGTTGGTACTTCGCTGATCGTTGCTGAAAGAGAGTGAGATACCTCCTTTTGACGGGACGGTCCCTTTTCTTTGCGTATGCCTCACTCCTCTTTCTGTCAGAGGCCTCTGGGAGTTTCTGCATATTCCCTACACTACTACTGTTCTTTTTCAAGGATGGCTTTGTTTTAATGGCACATAACCTTCATGGGTTATTAAATGCCAAAGAAACCAAATCAAACTTCTTCAATCAGTGTTGGAGTGCTTAGATCCCATTGGTTAAAAAATTAATCAGTATATATCATGTCATTGTACAAACTTTTCAGCCCTCCCTTGTATAATCTCGTGTCGTCTAGCTGTTGCAGGTTTTCCTTCACAGTTGGAGCCTGAGTAAATGGATCAAGGGGATGGCAAAAAAATGGATGGCATAACTTTTTTTTTTTGACAGCAAGTCTCTTATTTCGAATGTTAACTTTAGCAAAGAAATCTAGAAATTGTTGAATATTAGTTAACTTGCAAGTGGTCTGACACACAAGTAGACTGGTGTAGATCCAGTTAACATAAGCCCTGAGTCATTCTCTGGAGAAATATATGGGTGAATAGACATCACTCATGCAAATGTGTTGGGCAGGTCCATCTGAGCAAAATGGACCAACCCACCTGCTGCATTAGGTACTCTCCTCTAAATGAGGTAAGCTTAGCTGGCTTGCTTTTTCAAGAAGACTTAAGAAGGCAGCCATGTTTGCAGTTAAGTCATTTGACTTACATATACTTCTAAGTATTCGAGGAGTTCCATCTTGGACAGGTTTTTAACTCGGATTTGTCTTCTTTCACCCTCTGTGTCTTCCTCATTACACTTACTCTTATGGTAATCGTTATAAGAAGTAGATAGTTCTCTCCTTTTTTATATGCATTCATTGAATATGTTTCTTCAAGATTGGTTACCTCACCAAGGCTAGAGAGCTCACTCTGGCCTATATACTGGCCTCTGAGTTTGAATTCAGTGTTACCTATCTCCTAGACTGGTTGCCTCATTAAAACTAGAGATCTCATTTTGGCCTTTATGCTGGCCCTTGAGTTTAAATTCAAAGTTATCTTTCTCATAGACTGGTTACTTACCAAGGCTAGAGAGCTTACTCTGCCTTACAATTTTATCTGTTACTGTTGGGAAAGAGATGGATTCATGCCTTTCTTGAGTGTTAGTGGAAAGGGTTCTTTCTACAACACTAAGGAACTGCATATATGATTAATTTTGCCTCGTATTTTCCTTCATCTTTTTATTTTTGTACCTTTTTTTCTATCACAATCTATTCAACTCATTATTTCTAGAAATTATGTTGAAAGTAAGGATCAATAAAAATATTTTTTTAAAAATCAGCTAAAATTGAAATATGAAAGAAAATAAGTCAAAATTTTATTTTAATTTTCCATCATTTTTTTTTTCAAACAAACTTTCAGGAAATACTAAGTTCATGCCTGCAAATGTTTTTAACTTTACTCACTGTCATAGAAATATTGACTCAGGTGAATTATAATGAAAGAAATTAACTAAAATTAAAAGATAAAAAACATGAGTCAAAATTTTATTATCATTCACCAAATATCTATCCAGATGTAGAGTTACGGCTCAGCAATTTTTGGGCTGAATTCAACAAAACTTTCAGGAATTGTTTGGTTCATGCCTGAAAAAATTTAAAACTATGTGAGGTAATCCAGTTTCACCTGGTTTGTAGGTGGAATCTGACTTTCATCTTCTACATCTTACAGTTGCCCTCACTCTAAAAGGATGTCTGTCTCATTGTATTTACTCACTCTCTTGGTAATCTTTAACTCAGATACCTCTCGTCTTCCCTATATGCATCTGTTGCAGTTAAGTGTTGTGCTGCTAAGAAGAAATTTGGTTTATCTCAACCATCACTTAACCTACAAAAGCACTTATTCCTTCTCTTGCTGGTCTTCTTTGTCATTAAATAACCCACAAAGGTTGATATGCCATTAAACCAAGAAACCGTAATCGAAACTTAGATTACAGCTGTGGGTTAAATAGTACCACTTCTTATCTTTTACAAGGATTGCTTTGGCATGAAATAACCCACAAAGGTTGATATGCCATTAAACAACAAGGAAACCACAATCAAAATTTAGATCACAGCAATGGCTTAAATAGTACCTCTAATGGTCTTCTACAAGGTTGGCTATGGCATTAAATGATCCATGAAGGTTGATATGCCATTAAACAACAAGGAAACCACAATCAAAATTTAGATCACAGCAATGGCTTAAATAGTACCACTAATAGTCTTCTACAAGGTTGGCTATGGCATTAAATAATCCATGAAGGTTGATATGCCATTAAACAACAAAGAAACCACAATCAAAATTTAGATCACAGCAATGGCTTAAATAGTACCACTAATGGTCTTCTACAAGGTTGGCTTTGGCATTAAATGATCCATGAAGGTTGATATGCCATTAAACAACAAAGAAACCACAATCAAAATTTAGATCACAGCAATGGCTTAAATAGTACCACTAATGGTCTTCTACAAAGATTGCTTTGACATGAAATAACCCACAAAGGTTGATATGCCATTAAACAAAGAAGCCAAACCATCAATATTATTAAAAGCAACTCTATAGCCATAATTTTCAATAATAACGATCTTAAAACCTGTGTGTAATATGAATAAGTTCTGCTACTTTTTTTTTTTTTTGACAGGTTTCTTATTTCCAGTTTTCTTTATATTTTTAAACTCATACAAATTCTGCCAGAAATTTGTTTGCTGTATTTTTGTTTATATGTGATGAGTTCCTCCATATAAATCCATTTGTTGTGATAAGCATGTTCAATAAACATTTCAGCCATTGCCATTTCAATATTAGCTTTTCCTCTCCAACTGATTCTTTCACGTCTCGGAACTTTCATTTAATTATTCTGACATGCCTATCATCCAGGATGGAATCATCCAGAAAAACAGCAGATTAATCTTGTCAGGAAATTTTTTCTACTTTCCCAACATTTTAAATTTTTTTTTTCTGTCTGTACACACTCACACAGGCAAGTGTGTGTATGTGTGTATATATATATATATATATATATATATATATTCTTATATGATCCAAGGAGGAAATCCAAGGGGTAGGAATATCGAATATGAGTGCTCAATACTAACAGCAATTGATGCATAATTAATTTAGGATTAATGATATATCAACACTCAACACGTAGAGCTCAAAAATCCGTTTATATAAAGACAAACAGAAGAAAAAAGACAAAAAGATACTAAGAAAGTGAACTTTTTTCTTTCTTTATACAAAGGTGTGTATATATATATATATATAATAAAAAGAAGAAAACAGTAAGAAAAATATATATAAATAGATGAGAAAATTTATTAATTATATTTGTTAAAATCCACTGACACATTTCGATCTATGAATGAAAAGTACCAAGAAATGAAATCACAAAAATTTCAGATGGAAGATATATCTTGATAAAAAATATTTTAGGTCATCTTCAGGGCAGGAATTTTGAATTTGAAAAAAAGAAATTCAAAATTCCTGCCCTGAAGATGATCTAAAATATTTTCTCAAGATATATCTTCCATTTGAAATTTTTGTAATTTCATTTCTTGGTACTTTTCATTCATAGATTGAAAGTGTTGGTGGATTTTAACTAACATATTAATAAATTTTCTCATCCATTTATAGGTATTTTTCTTTCTGTTGTCTTCTTTTCACAACATGCGAGGTGCATACGATAAGTTTCCAGATTTTTTCTCGTATGGGCACTTTTATTGATACTCTAGTTCCCTTCGAAGTAATCTTCTCCGGCTGCAATGCACTTGTTGTACTGTTCCAACAACTTCAGGAAGGCCCCATGGAAGTCCTCTTGTGTGAGTGTGTCAATGACCTTCATCACAGTCTCTTTCATCTCCTCAATTGTCTCATAATGACAACCTCTGAGCTTAGGGAATAAGCAAAAATCACAGGGAGGAAGGTCTGAACTATAGGAAGGGTGAAGAACTGTCTTGATGCCCATCTTGGTCAAATAGTCTGTGACAAGGATGGAGTTGTGGGCTGGTGCATTGTCCTACTGGAAATGCCACTGTTGGCCTCTTCCGACCAAATCTCTTCCTGAACTCCCTTAAATCCTCAACATAGTAACCCTAACTCTTTGGCCAATCAACTCTGGTGTATTGACTTCCTTACTCCTCCCACACCTCTCATCATCCCTCACAGACTCCCTGCCTTCCTTGAATCTCTTATGCCACTCAAAAACTGATGCTCGGTTCATGCAAGATGCTCCAAAAGCAGTCTGAAGCATTCCATACGTTTCTGTGGTATTTTTTCCAAATTTAAAGCAGAATTTTATTGCATATTGTTCTTCTAAAGTGACAGATTGCATTTTTGAAATTCCCCAGCTGTGACAATTAGGCTTTAGTAGAGTGTATTCCAATTGCTGCTGTAGCTGTTCATTTGAAGCTGAAATCATAAAAATTGGTCAGTCATCTCATAAGATGTATAAAAATAACATACTGAATGGGCCAGCATATATGCACGTTGGCATGGCCACTCCTGGGCTTGCATCCAATCACCACACTGGGAATGGATGAGACCACCTGCACATTGTGGAACACCCCGATGTGCATATAATCTTCCCTTTCTGATGCTCAAGCTATTATTCACTTTCACGCGCATACGTAATTCAACATGTGAACTACACTCAAGTACAGAACTTCGACAACTTTCAGTAGATGAGATATTGCTGTCAAGGTATGTGAACTGACCAACTAATTTTAGAGGGCTGCCAGTTATAGTAGAGATGGTTCCTTTTTGTTTAAATCATATGAACTCAGTTTTATTTTTGTTCCTGTAGAGGCCAGTGCCTCCTGTTGGTTGCTTTAGACTATGCAGTATGGATTTAGCTCTGGCAGGTGTGTTTGTGAGAAGTACTAGATCATCTGCATAGTCTGTGTTTGTTATAATTTCTGCAGTATATTGTCTGCTTCTTGCTGTTTTTAGTATGAAATCATTTTCTTATTTTAGATTTATTGACATTCAAAGAACATAGTCGTAGCAGATTGTAAACATATATGGTACTGATGTATCTCCTTGCAAGACTCAAATGACAGTGTCAAAGAATTTAGTGTCCCCCCCCATCTAGTGAGTGGACTCTTGCTTTCATGTTTTTGTAGAGCATCATTATAGCAGTAACAGTTTCTTTGGGGAGACCATATGCTGGTTGTATTTGTTCCATCTTTCCTCTGAATATGGAATTGAATGCCTTGGAGAAATCTATGAATAAAAATGTTACCTCTAAATTTTTGTACATACTCCTTCAATGAATCTATGTATAGTCAAAATCTTTAAGCTAGTGGATAAATTTCTCTAAAAACTGTTCTGATATTTCCTGAGAATTTTCTCAATTTTAGAAACCTTAGTATTTCTAGTAGTAAGAGTTATGCATCTGTAATTCTTTGTAATTCTGAGGTCACTTTTCTTGGAGACAAGGAGAATGCCATCTTATTTCCATTTCTTTATTGTGTATTGTTTGTTGACATATATGTATATAGAGATAGATGATAGAAAGACATATATGTTCATATATATAGAGAGAGAGACAGACAGACAGACAGAGAAAAAGGAATATATTCATACTGAGTGAAATACACACACACAAATATATATATTTCTAAAGAGAAAGATGTGTGTATATATATATATATATATATATATATAAAGAGAGAGAGAGAGAGAGAGAGAGAAACATATATATATATATATATATATATATATATATATGCACACAGAAAAAGATACATATATAGAGAGTGAGAGGGAAAGATTATTATGTAAATAATGAGAGAGAAAGATAGAGAAAGATATGTGTGTGTATATATATATATATATATATAGAAAGAGAGAGAGAGAGAAAAAAAGCACATATATTGGCATCTGTATCTAGCCACAGACAAATTTTATGTACATTTATGAATACACATATATTTAACAACTAGTCTGTAGACATAAATATGCGTGAACACACACGTATATATATATATATAATATATGTGTGGCCAACCAAACATTATGAAAGATGAACTGAAGGCAAGGATAATGGCAACATTTACCAATTCCAATGAGAAGAGTGTCAGAAAGGCTTGTAGGAGATTCCAAAGTTTTCTGAAGACCATGGTTGTCTTTTCATTTTGGCATGATTTAGACGATTCACTCATCATACCATATATATATATATATATATATATATATAATTTCTATTTTTCTGGGTTAGATCTGTTGAAATTTCTTTTTATTTTGGCATAATCTAGATGACAATTTACTTATCACACCTTGTATGAGAAGAAATTAGTGTTAAAGATTTTTTTTGTTTTTTATTTTATTCATTTATTTAACTTTTTTCTGTGGATTTAAATAATTTTAAAGCCTTATTAGACTTAAGAAGCCATTCATAATTTTTTTTAAATAACATATATATATATATATATATAAAAAGTAAAGTTGGCGACTGTAGTTGAGGGCGACCAGAAGGCTCCCTTTTCAATAGCTACTACACCAAGGTGTAGGGGTGGGCGCTACTCCTTTCCCTGAATTTCTCCACTTTGCGCTTGATATGTACCTTATATTGCTGAGCATTAAGCAAGGAGGTATCAAGTACCATTTTTAAAGTCTTTGGTATGACTCAACCTCGGATTGAACCCAGATCTCCCAGACCAATGGCAAACACTCTACCCACTAGGCCAATGAGCCGGTTTATCTAAAGTAAAGTTAGAGACCGTAGTCGAGGGCGACCAGAAGGCTCTCTTTTCAATTGCTACTACACTGAGGTGAAGGGGAAGGCGCTACTCCTTTCCCTGGATTGCTCCACTTTACCCTTGATATGTACCTTATATTGCTGAGAGTTAAGCAAGGAGGTATCAAGTACCATTTTTAAAGTCTTTGGTATGACGCGACCTCGGATTGAACAGACCAATGGCAAACACTCTACTCACTAAGCCAATGATGTATGTGTGTGTATATACATGGGTTTTTGCAATTTTATTAACTGATCTCTTTACTTTTCTCTCCTTTGTCTTTCTTTCTCTAGTCTCTCTCTTTGGCTTTCTCTCTTTTTCATTTTCTCTTTGCCTTTCTCCCTTTCTCTCTCTTTTGTGTCTCTTTTTGCCTTTCTTTTTGCCAGTCTCTCTTTTGTCCTTCTCTTTTTGTCTCTTTGTTTTTCTCTCATTAGTCTTTCTCTCTCTTTGTCTTTCCGTCTTTCATCTCTCTCTTTACTCTCTCTTTCTTTGCCTTTCTTATGTTTGTCTCTTTCTTTACCCCCTCTCTCTCTTTGCCTTTCTCGTTTTTGTCTCTTTCTTTACTCTCTCTCACTCTCTCTCTCTTTGCCTTTCTCTTTTTTGTCTCTGTCTTTACACTCTCTCTTTCTCTCTCTCTCTTTTCCTTTCTCTTTTTTGTCTCTTTCTTTACTCTCTCTCTCTCTCTTTGCCTTTTTCTCTTTCATCTCTCTCTTTCTCTTTTTCACTTTCTCTTTTGTCTCTCCCTTGAACTTTCTCTTTTTTGTCTCTCTCTTTGGCTTTGTCTCATTTGTTTCTCCCTCTTTGTCTCTTTCCCTTTTGTTTCTCTCTTTACCCTCTCTCTTTGTCTTTCTCTCTTTCATCTCTCTCCCTTTGCTTTTTTACCTTTTGTCTCTCTCTCTCTGCCTTTCTCTCATCTCTATCTCTCAACCTTTCTCTGTACCTTTTTTCCTGTCTCTCTCTCTCCTCAAAAGTATATTTATATAGAGACGACACTTCCATTGTCATCATAAATGACAGAATTGGGGACCTCCCTTAGTGCAATAGTCAGTAAAACCATTACTAGTGAGTTCAAATCTCACCGGGCGCCCTCCTACTTCTGGCCTAAAATTGGCTTCGGCAGCATTCTTATTCCCATCATAAAAGGAATGTGACTCAGATCACTTGAGACTCTTTTATAGAATTAATAAAACTGAAAATCATTTCCTCCTTAACATTCTTTTCATAGCCTTGCTTTTTCTCCTCACTCCCCCCCCCACATACTGAATAGCTTGTCCCTAACCCCTAGCTACTCTCTTCAATTCTCTCTGCCTTTTATAATGACCAAAGTTCCAAATTGACTTTGTGTGAGAGGTCAAAGTTCACTTGAACAGTCATGCCCAAACAGATGAAGTGTAAAACAAGTACTTTGACACAGACACTCCCCCCCACTGCAAAAAATACATCACTGTCATATGTACTTACCCTTGCACTTTTAAAATGGCATAAACATGGTTGGTCTGAGAGAGAGCTCATCTAACATTACTTCTTTTCTTCTTCATGTTCAGTTGGTTTGAGTTGCACTTATTGACCCTTATATTATAAAAGAATAGATTTCAATATGGCTGAAAGATATTGTTAATATTTTTGAATATTGTTTACACAAAGACATATATTATTCAGTCCAGTAAATCCAAAATAGGGAATAATTCCAGTCACAACAAATAAAATATTCAAAAATAGAATATTAAATTTAAATATTCCTAGTAAAGAGCTCAATGTAAATAAAATTCACTGAGCAAATAATTTTTAAAAAACATAAAAAAAAACAATTATCCTAATGTGACTGATAGTTGGTTTTCTTTTGGAAAAAAAAAATATATATATTATTTTTATTTTTATACCCATTCTTTAATTCTGATGGTGAGAGAAATATTTCACTAACTGATATCTGGGAAAAAAATTCAATAAAAAAAAAAGACTAAAAACATTTCTACTGCTTAAAAGTAATCAACCAGCACTGCAATGCCTAGTCAAAAGAAAAAACACAGACAGAATAATCTAAGCTGCAGCATTAGAATGATCAGTACACAAAATAGAGTTAAATTGAAATACCAACAAAGCTAGAAGTAATCTACCTCGGTTTCACCTACTAGATCAGCAGGATAATTCAAACTAATGCAGATTGGCCCAAATGATATTTTACTGAAAAAGTGGCCACCACTAGATAGATAGATATTTTATTGAAAAAGTCGCCATCACTATATATATATATATATAGATAGATAGATAAGTAGATATTTTATTGAAAAAATAGCCACCACTATATATATATATATTTTATTGAAAATAATAGTCACCAATATATATATATATATATGTGTATATATATATTATTAAAAAAGTAGCCACCACTATATATATATATATATATATATATATATATAGATATTTTATTGAAAAATTGGCCACCAGAAAGAATAAAAAATTAGCATATTAAAAAAAATGCCCTATTTGCCAAGTAAACTGGCATATATATATATATATATATATATATATATAACATATCACTCAATAAGTCCTGGGCCTAATTATTTAAATAACAACTTTTAGGCAAAGTTTGACTTTATTCATCAACACGGTCTTCCTACTGTGGTGATTCACTGATTCCGCCGCTTCTCTAACAATTTGATGCCTTTTTTGTGGAACGATTTGTCTTTGGCCTCAAAATACGCTTCAGTTTCCGATATCACTTTTTCATTGGAGTCAAATCTCTTTCAGTGGAGCATTCTTTTGAGGTCTGCAAACAACCAGTAGTCACTGGGGGCCAGATCTGGAGAATAGGGTGGGTGTGGAAGCAGTTTGAAGTGCAATTCATGTAGTTTTGCCACCGTTGTGATCAACTTGTGACACGATGCATTTTTTATGGTGAAAGAGCACTTTATTCTTCTTCATTTATGGCTATTTCTTAGTGATTTCTTCCTTCAAACGCACTAGTAATGCTATATAAAATTTGCTATTAATGGTTATTCCTTTTTCAAGGTAATCAATGGACAAAACTACCTTGTGCATCACAAAATACAGAGGCCAAAACCGTGCCTGCTGATGTCTGTGTCTTTGGTTGCTTTGGACGGCTTTCACCTGCTGCTGTCTACTTAACCAACTGCCAATTTGACTCTGGAGTGAAGTGGTGGATCTATGTTTCATCCATTGTCACATTTTTAGGCAAAAACTCCTTCTTGTGTTGAAAAAGTTGCAAACAATGCTCTGAATCATCAATACATTGTTTTTGATCGACTGTGAGCAAATGCAGCACCCACTTTGAACACAGCTTTCTCATTAACAAATATCCATGCAAAATGGTGAATACACTGCCTTCTGATATCTTCAACTCCTCTGCTATCCCGCAACTTCAATTTACAATCAGCCAAAATGAGTTTGTGGAGTTTTTTGATGTTTTCCGGAACAACTGCCGAATTTGCATAACCTGAGCGTTCAGCATCATTTGTGTTTGTATGACTGCATTTAAAGTCAGCATGCCACCTCTTAATCATTGTTTCTGATGGAGCAGAGTCTGAATAACACTTGCTTTGCTTGAACAGTATTTTTTCCCTTCAGAAAGCAATACTTTATCAACACATGAAATTCAGATTTTTCCATTGTTTTGAAAATTAAATAACTGTAATTTGTAAACTAATAATCTGATTGGGCTCAAATTTTGATAAGTGCCATTAGAAGGCTAGTACTTTATGAAAATCATATGGATTTTTTATTCGTGGCACCATCTATATGTCAAGCCCCAGACTTTTTGAGTGATGTGTTATATATATTTACTTTTTTCTTGTTGGACCAACAACTTTACAACTTTATACAGTGACAAACATATATATACTCAGGTGAATAAAAGGTTTTGCAATATATTGGTGACATGAGACACAATTCAGCACTTATGGATACTTGTGCTAAGGTTGTGAAAGTGATGAATCACACTGGACTGTAAGATACTGAGCTTGCCATGTAGGATTTGTTGAGTTGCGTAGGGCAATTAGTAGCGATAGCTGAGAGTAATTAATCGTGTTAGCTAAGAGCAATCAGTCATGAAGATAGGAAAACTCAATTACCGATTGAGGAACGGGAGCTATTTATGGTGCCTTGGAGCATCCTATTGTGCACAAGTGGGATATTCCATTGCGTAGATCCTGATTGGCTGCTTGTAAGTGAGTGGAAGTATTTTATTATATAAACCAGCTTCAGTTTAGCATTGTAAGGAAGACTGCACTGAGCTACGACCTGCTTTATTTTTGTCTGCCAGCTGGATGCTTTACGGAGGTATGTGTTATTGTTATTCTACACTCGCCTGATACTCTCTTATTGGTACTCACCGGATTTGCCTCTATTGCTTAAAGCATGGCTTCAGAATCCACAGTTTTAGGCCAATTGACCTTACTCAATCATTGAGATTCCTACAACCTGAATGAACTTTCTTCAATAATTTGGTTCCTATACTGTGATCAACTACACCTTCATCTTCCCCCCCCCCAATGTTTTTGGTTTCTTCCACAGTGTTATGGCCCAGTTTGAACTTGTAAAGCATGTTCCCAAATTAGACTATGTTGCATGTGTTGGAGTTCTATCATAAGGCTCAGTAACAACGAGTCAGTGCTCACATGTGTAATCATAAATTATGAGTTGAAGTGAGATTATATGGACATTGGGATGTTCCACTATTTGAAAGTGGCCAAGTCCATTCCCTGCACAGTGATTAGCCACTGGCCCAGTGACTGGGCATATTAGTCTATATATACACCGGCTTGCTTCCGTCATGTTCCAGGTGTTACAGGTTCTGTATTGAGTTACCGCCCGTTCTACTTTTTATCTGCCAGCCGGATGCTAGCTGGGGCCACTGAGTTGGTAAGTGTTGTTATTCTTGTTTATTCTGCATGTTAGAGCAGTGACTTCTACAGCATGTTAATCTGTGCTACCTTTGAATCCCACCTGGAATGCAGCAATGCACAACATGTCAGCACACCAACTACCACAATACTACCAACCACGATGAGTACCTTTTATGGTTTGAACTACTTCAGTCACATGATATATGTGCAACAAACTACCACATCCCTTTTGACTCACTTTAATTTGTGTGTATATATATATATATATATATATAGTAGCATACTTCTCATCTATGTATGTTTCTTTTTTTTGGAGGGGGGTAAACAAGGCACCCTTTTTGGATGAGGCCTTTTCATCATGATTTGATAATTGAGCTCCTAAAGAGGCTGTGAATCAAAGTGTTGATATAAACAGTTAACCCTCTTAAGCACTCAGATTTTCCAGGCTGAAATTTTCATTTAAAGCTAGACAGTATTAGTTATTATATTAGTGGGGCTTAGAATTTGCCTACTTCATTCCCTGTTGAGGGGGTAAGACCCCCACTCAAATAGCTGGTAAATTATCAAAAAGACTCCCTCAATAAGGGGTACACTGTGTATGACACTAAACTGCATCAAATGGCAACGGCTCTAACCCTGGAGATTGAAGGAGTGTGTAGCACTCATTCATTGCTGATATGTGTCACTGCCTCCCAAACGGGACTTGACACAAAGTCAATGACAGTGGGGATTTAGGGAAGGTCAGGCACGAGCCGAGGCTCAAGCCCTGCAGGACTATGCTGCTTATTGGCTCACTTAGTGCAATGTGGGTCTGATGAGCCTAGCTGGACTTGGACCCCAAATTTGGGTCCAGGCATGTATATCTGATTATAGCTTAAACTGGATAGCAAGGTTCAGTGCTATACAAGGGGAACAATGGTGACTATGATGCAGCTTGCCCACCCATTCGTTGCCATTATTCCCAGGTTCATTCTGATCTACAGGGGTAGTACTTGTAAGGTTTATTTTGTTGTTTAATGGCATATCAATCTTCTTGGGTTATTTAATGCTAAATCCATCCTTCTCGAAGAACAGTATTTAATCCATAGCTGGGAGGATAAGGGTTATTTGATGCTAAATCCATCCTTCTTGAAGAACAGTATTTAATCCATAACTGGGAGGATAAGGGGATTTATACCTTTCCTGAGGGTAATTTTTCTGAAAGTGAATGGAGTAGTGTGATTGGAGTTTGAACTCACTACAATTATGCAGACCAGCACTTTAACTGTTATACCAAAAGGACACTCACCTCTCCCCCGTACTTGATAGGGTCCCATATATTGATGATTATTTGTACTTGCTAAAATATGTGCCCCCCAGACACAAGTATTCAAGTTTTAATGTCGGAAGATATATTAAATAAGATTAAGGAAATTACATAATCCAAATAGGTGAATATATTATGATGTAAAGTCGACGTTAACCATCATCATGTTGTGGCCCCGGAAAGGGTCACTAATGAAAATGCAAACACGGATATTAGATAACAGATTATATTACACAAGAAAGATAGAGTTACATAGAAAAAGTAAGAAGTCTCATACTGTTCGTATAACACCAATAGTGATCTACCCTTCTGGCAGTGAAATCTCTGTACTAATAACGATGAGAAGAGTCCATTATAGTAAGATGGGTAAGGTTCCCACAACACATCAGGACTTGGATATCAAAATAATTTACATAGCAATGGATGCTTGCTGAGAGCAAATGAGAAATATACAACGAAAAGATACATAAACGTGCACATAGCGTTCATAATTCAAAAGTCATAAGAACGTGTCTGGCACAAGGAAACATATTTGAAAATGTTGGATATCCCAAAGAAATGAGACAAAACCTCCCGTTTATTGGGAAATACGCAACGGCAACGCTATGTGCACGTTTATGTATCTTTTCATTGTATATTTCTTTATTTGCTCCTGTCATCTAAGCAAGCTATGTGAACTATTTTGATATCCAAGTCCTGATGATGGTTACTGAAACCGAAACGTCAACGTGGACTTTACATTATATTCACCTATTTGGATTATGTTTCTTCCGCTACCTTCATACAGTCAGATTTAAATCCATATTTACTTTCATTAATGAAATTACATAAGAATACAAGTTATACTTATTTGGTTTTGGTTGATTTTTATATAAAGGATTCATTATTACATTAAACTTATTTGAAACAGAGGGAGTGTACTCAAAGAATAGAACAGCTTGCGCTCATATTTATTTAAACAAAATCAAACAATCAAAAATTATTAGTACAAAGCAAGTATCAAATTTTTAAGATCAACGTATAAATTAACTTTCTCATTCCCACAATAAACTGCTATTTGGTTGTATATTTAGATACAATTATATGTCATTAGTATGTAGATAAAGCCAGCACTATTAGTAATTTCAAATAATTTTCTTAATAACCGAAATTTAAGTAAAATAAAATCATGAAGAATGTGACATAAAAAACTAAAGGAATTGTGATGGTGGTGGTAATGTATTTTCAGTTACAGACAGACTCATAATTTCCATTATTGTGAGATTAGATAGGAGTACTTAAAGCCATACAACTGTGTGCAAATTATTTGTATTTGATAGGAATACTTGATATCATATCACTGCAAATTATTTCTATTGAATAGGAATACTTAAAGCCATCTGTGTGCAAACTATTTGTATTAGATAAGAATACTTGAAACCATCAAACTGCACAAATTATTTGTGTTAAGAATTGTTTCCAAAGGATTATCATTGATTACTTGAAACTATGATTGGCCTGAAAGAAGAAAATCTTTATTCAACATTAAATACCCCAGTAAGGGTTAACATGCTATAAAAATCAATCATCCACTGAAAAGAACATAGATGAAAGAAATAAACAGATACTTTAATTTCAGCTGGATGCCTACAGAATTTTATAGGGTTTATTATCCCCTTCCTTGTCAATGCACTTAAGTCAGTCAAGAACTATGGTTCATACTGATAGTACATTATATAAGGAAAATATCAGATCAAAATTCGGCTGTATTTTTTAGAGTTATTTGAGCAATAAGCACTGTTTCTACATTTCTTCTACTGATGTCAGCCATCTTTCTTTGCAGTAATTTTGTATGACCTTTGAACTTTGCCGCAAGTTTCTCTAAGTTTAATATACCATGTTCTGTTGACGGTTCTTGTATTTGTTTCTGCCATACCCTTTCATGTTAATGGAATCTACCATGATTCTCTTACGTATATTATGCAACGTTGGGCAGTCGTCTAAGATTTCAGTATTTGCTCAAACTCCAGGATTATCGTCTTTGCTTAGATTATCTCTTCCAATTTTGTTTTTATAGTGTTCATTTCCTGAATCAGAGAAAAAAAAAGATTGCATTAGTAAAACTCACGACTATAAATAATCTAAAAGAATATACATATATATGGAGGTACTTGTGGTGTAGTGGTTATCATCATAGAAAATGGTCACAGTGACCCAAGTTCAAAACCTGGTCAAGGCTGTTTGCATTTCATAAACCACTAATATCTTTGGGAAAGGCATGAATCCAACTAATCTCCCTCCAGCTTGTGATAAATATGAACGTAGACTGGATTCTTTAACTTTAGTATGACAACTGGTGTAAAAGATAGAAAACTCTGAATTCTAACCTGTAAAGCTCTTATTAAAAATTGACTTTATGTTATGTCCTAGTTGTTTAGAGTGGAGGGATATATATATATATATATATATATAGTCATCCACAGACAGATCTGTTTTGTTCTATCAGAACTCTTCAGTGTGGCTAGACAAGCTGGGATTGAAATCCGGTTGACTCAAATGCTAATCCAAGATTCTACCATTCAGCCACAAGGAAACCAGTGCAAGCGAAGCAAATTTAAACGGTTATATATATATATATATATATATAATGTGTGTTATATATATATATATATATATATATATATATGTATACCCAATGTGTATGTATATCATAATCATCATCAAATTGTGTTGCTAGCACAGATTTCCCTGACTCTCTCTTGCTATTTGTCCTGATCATCTATCGATCCAGTAGGTCTTCTAGACTACACCCCACCCCTGTTGTAGGTATGTTCTTCTTGGTTGGACAACGCTGGCACATCCATAAGAAGGGATTCATAGGATAATGTCACTTATGAATTCATCTTTGCTTCTCCAGCAGTGTCCAAATATATATTCCAAATATGTGTCTCTCTCTCTCTATATATATATATATATAGACACGCACACAAATATTCCAAATGTCTGTGTGTGTGTGTGTGTGTGTGTGTATATATATATATATATATATATTCCAAATGTCTGTGTGTGTGTGTGTATATATACATATATATACTCTAAATGTGTGTGTGTGTGTGTGTAGACACACACATATATTCCAAATGTCTGTGAGTGTATGTGTATACATATACTCCAAATGTGTTTGTGTGTGTATATATATATACTCCAAATGTGTGGGTATATATACATATATATATATATATATATATATATATACTCTAAATGTGTGTGTGTATATATACATATATATATATACACAGGCAAACACATATATTCCAAATGTCTGTGTGTGTGTATATATATATATATATATATATATATGCTCCAAATGTGTGTGTATATATATATATAAGTATTCCAATGTAGAAGCAAAATATGGAATGATTTTTAAACAGTTTTTTTTAGTCTGAGTCGTCAAATTTTTGAAAAAAGTGATGCATCTAAACTTTCATGATTAGCTCTCTTATTCAAGCAGTTTTTTAATTAAAATTCTGCCCAATATGAGTGAGTAAGAAAAGAAACGATAAAGAATCTATGATTTGCTTAACACCAAAACCAAGCCTAAATTTTATTGTCTACTGTATACAAACCAAAGAAAAACTTTTTACAGAAAAAGAGCTTCTTAAGAAAAAGAGGAACGGAGGATTAAACAAAGAACATAAGAAGGCTTTTTAACTGCTCTCATTACAGTGATTAAGAAGGACCCCACAATGTCAGTAAGAAAGCACTCTGAAAAATTGAAAGTCTTTGAGAAAACTGTATGGGCAACAATTAAACGAGATTTAAGCCTAGACCTTCACACCTTAAATTATGCTTTATGGAGCATTTTAGAAAACAAAACAAATGCAACTTCCCATCCAAATATTGGTTTGCTTAAGACTGCTATTGAGAAGGAATGGAAGAAAATAACCAAAGAATTTATTTTGAAGACATGCTGATACAATAATTGAAAAAAATGGTGGCCATATTGAATAAATTTACTGTTTCGCGTCTATCTGCTTATATTGTTCTTTATTTTTTGAATTAAAATTAATCTTGTTTTATAATAGAGTTTATTATACTCGAATAGTCCTAATTTTGTTTCTGTACCCTGTATATATATATATATATATATATATATATATATAGATATATTGTGTAGAACGCAACAATATACAACAGCAATAATAGTGACAATAATAACAGCAACACTTACCTGAGGTCCAGCATAGTCAAGGCTAATGCTTACTGGACAGGGTTGGTATTTATGAACAAACATATCCAATTAGATGTTCTAGCCAATCACAATCCAAGGAATGGACCGGCCAATGTGTGCACATTGGAATCTCCCAATGTGCCATAAATAAGCTCTTTCATTGAGGACTGATTTACTTTGGTCTTGGCCTTGCTAAAGACGTTGCTCTTAGCCTAGCTACTGACTACAAGTGTGTTTCGTGATTCAACAATATATATATATATATATATATATGTATATATATATAGATATATTGTAGGATGATTTTAGCCAGAGATTTTTGTTGTTGGCGAGAGGGAAGTGTTGTTTGTGTTTAGCGAGGAAGATGGTGTAATGTATGTGTGTTTACGTTGTGTTTTTTCCTTGCTAAGTTTGTAATTCCCTCGCTAGGTTGTGATAAATAAAAGGAGGATGAAGAAGTAAGATGGTGATAGTCAAAATGTGTTTAAGGATAAGGTTTTTATTTGCAGCATGGAATATTGGGTTTGCTTTTGGTGCTGCAAGACTCGTGAAAGGTTGTGAGTATGGAGACGAAATGGCGTTATGAAAAGTTGAGAAGGTTGAGATGGCAGCGTGTGTCATCGGACGTGTGAGGGATTGTGTTCATTGTATTTTAACGCAAGACATGTTGCAGTTGTAGGAATTGAACTTTGGATGTCACCATGAGTTTTGTGTGTCTGGTTTTTGGGAGAGTACGTGTTTTCTCCATTAAAGTGGCCCTGAGGTAAAATGGGAGCTAGGTGTCGAGAGCGGGATTACGCGTCGGATCAACATTGCCAATTTTGGGGTGACATAAAGTTGTGCCTGTGTAAGGCATGTTGAATGCATCTAATTTATATTCAACTGGGATTCCTTGCGAGGAATCCATAAATTAGATGGGTTCCCTCGTGTGTCCATGCTGCTGCTGCTGCCATTCTAGAGTCGCAGTGAAACGCCTGCACTGGGCGGCATTGTCCAGCTAAAGAGAATGTTATTGAAGAACGGCCAGTGCGACGTCTGCACTGGACACTGTTCTCCAGCCAAAGAGGGTGTTTTTGGCAGCTTACCCAATTTCCTGTTGCCCGTAAAGAAAGGCCCGGGCTGAATAGGAGAAGTCCTCTTGATTGGGTGAAATTAAGTGTCGAATTTGCGTGCCAAACCAAAATACGAAATTTCCCTTCACTACAATATATACACACGCACATTCCAAATGGGTATATAGTTATATATATTATCTATGTGCATGTGTGTGTGTATATATATATATATATATATATCATCACTGACAGACTAAACAATGTAGAACCTTCTATAAAGCCCACATATAAACTTGAATCCAACAACACTCTACTTTTTCTGGACATCTTATCATTAGGAATATTAACAAACTAGGATTCAAGGTTTACCATAAACTCACCTGTAAAAATGACTACATACATTTTTTATTCACACCACAACCGCAATACCAAAAGAGGTGCCATTGTAAGTTTTTATCTCTGAGCCCTACGTATTTGTTGTCTGAAATATTTAAATCATGAATTCAACCTTCTATACACACCAAATCGTTTATACATTTTGCTAAATTTAAAGCCCTCAAAATCTGCAATAAGAATCATCCTGGAACTAATGCCAACTCAATCAATTATGAAATTAGTCCCCCCCCCACATTCATAACTTTGCCTAACAATTCTATTGGCATCATAATAAGTAAGTAAAGTTGGTGACCGTAATCGAGGGCGACCAGAAGGCTCCCTTTTCAATAGCTACTACACTAAGTTGTAGGGGAAGGCGCTAATCTTTTCCCTGGATTGTTCCATTTTACCCTTGATATGTACCTTATATTGCTGAGTGCTAAGCAAGAAGGTATCAAGTACCATTTTTAACGTCTTTGGTATGACGCGACCTGGTATTGAACCCAGGTCTCCCGGACCATTGGCGAACACTCTACCCACTAGGCCAATGAGCCGGTTAAACAACTTAAATAAACTGGATATCAAAACTGCCTCTTTACTCTCTAAAATGATCTGTTATTTAGTACACTCTAGCCTTCAACACAAAATAGTTTTAGGCATTGGTGTTTAATATATCTCTTGTAAGAATTGTAGATTAAACCATATTGGTGAAACATCTCGGAACCTTCACTTGAAAGAACACCAAAAAGACATTAGAATGGATAACTTAAACATTGCACTTCTTTAACATATTTCTCAATCTAATCATAACTTTGATTTCAATCTTGCAAAGATGCTCATTTACATTGACAATAAAAGACTAAGATGAATTTTTGAGGCTGGTGCCATTTCATTTAGTAATTCCTTAAATACCCGCCCAGGTTTTTATAATATTTCTCCATACTTGAGCAAATTCATTTTAAATAGCTACAATATATTCCATCTTTAGTCAATGGTTGTGGCCTTTTTAGGGGCTGGAAATAAAGACACAAAAGAATTGAGTTAAATAGATATATTAACAAAGAGTAGTAATACAAACATATACAAATGAGAAGGTTACCAGTGAGACTGTTTGGTCCAACTGCCAGGACTGTCTGCTGGAATATTCTATCTTCTATCTAAGAGCAGTACCTGCTGCTATTTATATCTGGGAGAGTTCATACATGCATGGTTAAATTAGCATAAAATTAATATATCTCACTTATATCATATTTTTACACTGTCTTTTTTTCTTTTTCTCTTTCTTTTGATTCGAAATCTTTCTTGATAAACAAACGGAACATAAATTCTATACGATATTCCTAATAAGTCAAATGACATAATTTAAAAAATAAATGCTGACTTACTAATTAAACAGCCAGCTCTTTCTTGGTATACTGATTTTCCCTAGGTTTTTTTTATTTTTAAGCATCCATCATTGATTTAACATCACGAATATCATTCCTCCCAGTCCTGATGATTGTTCATTGTCGACTTTGCTTCTCAATACATCTCTCCTTCTACTTGGATTACCTTGTTAGCAATTTTTCTCTATATATATAATCCATATGCATATGTATGAATATTATCCAAAGGTATGTGTGTGGACATATTTTGGTCGAGTGGGTTGAATGTTTGCCAATGGCCTGGGAGTTCAATCCCTGATCAAGTCATACTAAAGACTCAAAAAACAGTACTTGATGCTGCTTTGCTTAACATTCAGCATTATAAGGTATGGATCAAGGGTAAAGTGGAGCAATCAAGGAAAATGAGTAGTGCCCTCTTCTACACTTCAGTGTAGTAGCTATGGAATACCACTACACCTTCCACCCCTCACCTGTGGTTGCAACTGTATCACTGTTGTTATCTCAATATCAACCAGGAGGCCATTTTTCTGTTCAAACACAGGTGTCAGCAATCTCCTCACTGTCCCCGCCTCGCTGGGTTGAAGATCAACCTGTAATTAACTCTCTACC
This sequence comes from Sepioteuthis lessoniana, assembly GCA_963585895.1. NCBI lineage: Eukaryota > Metazoa > Mollusca > Cephalopoda > Myopsida > Loliginidae > Sepioteuthis > Sepioteuthis lessoniana. The sequence continues at coordinate 6,642,978 of OY757945.1, read as the reverse complement.
TTCCTCGTGAATTTGTCCTCAGGTAAAAAGATCAAACAGTCAAAGCAGGTCATGCTGAGAATATCTTTCGGCTGTAAAAGAAGTGATATAAGGAAATTCTTCAAAGAAGAGCAAACTCTTCTTTAACAAAAATATGGGAATGCAGAGTTGGATAAAACAGGGTAACTGATGTATTTAAAAATTTTGGGAACTCTACGTTCCCATATTTTTGTTTTGGTATAAACCTTCAAAAACTTTTAAATAAACAAACAAACACACCTTACACAAGCAAGCAACCCCTGATGATGGCCTATGAAGGGTCCAAAAGTACTTGGGACAATTTTGGGAAATTCATCTACCAATTCCAATCTGAAACTAAGACATTTATCAGAAAACTTGAAAGGATCTTAAATAAATTATACAGACAAAATTTGTTTTTATTATTTAATAAAACATGCTTAAATGAATGACTGCTACCTAACTACACACACATATATATATATATATATATATAGGATCTAAATGTTTATATATACCTGATTCTAAAAGTATCTATGCCTTGATAGCATATGTGGTCTTGGCTTTTTTTCCCTCAAAATTTACTAAAAATTTAATTTTAGTGGGTAGAGTGTTTGCCAATGGTCCAGTAGAACTGGGTTCAATCCTAGGTTGTGACATACCAAAGACTTTAAAAATGATACTTGATACCTCCTTGCTTAACACTCCACAATATAAGGTAGGTATCAAGGGTAAAGTGGAGCAATCCAAGGAAAGGAGTAGTGCCCTTCCCTACACCTCAGTGCAGTAGCTATTGAAAAGGGAGCCTTCTGGTCGCCAACTTTACTTTTACTTAGTAAGCAGCCAATATATACTCTGACTTGGTAGACGACCAGCATTTGTACTTAGTCCGTAACACTGCTATTGTAAATGCAAAGGTGTATCTTATATGTTGTCAATTATTTATGCAGATAAGTAAATACACTATTTTTATACTTTCAGTTATTTTATGTGTATTAGTAATCATTACGCAATTGTCATTCTGAATTCATGTTGATATTTTCCATATGATTATCTTCAGGCTAAACCGATAGCCATATTAGATAAAGCTGATGAGGTGGTATTAAATGCTGTCAATTATTCATACAAATAAAAAACAGCATTATTTTTGTGTGAGTTGGTGCTTTGTGGCATATTTCTATACATACGCACACTCATATATAATTAATTATATATATATATATATATATGATTAATAATATCAAGTAAAACCCAATAGATGGATTACTTGATATCAATAACATAATTTCTCTCCATGTGAGTTTTATATATATATATATATATATAGGTCCATTGGCCTTGTGGTTAGAGTGTTCGCCAAAGGTGCTGGAGACCAGAGTTCAATCCCAGGTCAAGTCATACCAAAGACTCAAAAAATGGTACTTGATGCCTCCTTGCTTAACTCTCAGGATTATAAGGTGTGGATCAAGGGTAAAAAGGAGTAATCCAGGGAAATGAGTATTGCCCTTCTCTACACCTCAGTGTAGTAGTTATTGAAAAGGGAGCCTTCTAGATGCCCTCGACTAAAGGGAGATAACTTACTTATATACTAATAGCCATGTATTGAGCACTCTATTAGAATATATTGATATTATATATTCTGTATGGATTCTTCTTTTTAAGTCTATTCTTAGATTTAATTTATACTGTATATGTGTGTGTGTGTATATATATATATATATATACAGTGTGGAACCATAAAATTGTTGTCCTAAAGAAAACAACACTACAGCTTTATTTTAAAACTTTTATTGAAAAAATCAATTCAGGTAACTTGATAATGTAGTAGAGCTGACATCTATTCAATGTAGCCGCCTTCAGCCTCAATCACCGCCTCAATACGGATCCAGAACTGGGGGCATGCCTTTTCCACAAACGCTGGCGGGAGCTTGGTGAATACTCGCCAGATGGCGGCGATCAGGCTAGCTTTGGTGTTGTGGGAGGTCATTTTGGTGATGTTCTCGACATATGACCAAACGAAGTAGTCCGGCGGGTTCAGGTCGGGGGAGGAGGGGGGCAGTGAGAGAAGAGTACAAAGTCGTAGCACTCCTTCTGAAGCCAAGCCTGGGTCTCTTTGGACTTGTCATCCACAAGACACTTCTTTAGAGATCTTACCCCACTGCAGGGGATATAGTTAAAATATTCTGAGCCCTATATTCAGAGAGAAATAATAAAAACAATTTGGACACAAGAAGTCAACAATAATATTTGCAAAATCCTTGAGACACTAAAAACCAAATACTTTATTTTGTAAATCCTAACTGCAGGGGGGTAAACCCCCTCCCAATGAGTGTCCTGGATATATGACACTAAACAATCTGATGGTGAGGTTCCAGTAATGCTTGAGCTTTGGGGAATGCGGAGTACCCCTTCAGTGCCATCGCTCCAAGGTCCATTTTGTCCCGGAGTGGTAGCACCTAATAAGGGTCCTATCTATCTATGGGTCAAATAGAACTAAGTTCTGTACTTGTGCAAAACTGAATTGTTTGAAATTGAACCATTTTTGACATTGAAACTGTACTGAAGCTAAACTGAATTATTTGAAATAGAACTGTTTGACTAAACTGAATAGCTTGAAACAGAACTGATTATTTGTATAAAAATGGATTTGCTGTTAAATAAACTACAAAGGTTGATATGCCGTAAAATCCAATCAACCAACTTTTTTTTGATTGGGGTTTTATGGCATACCAACCCTTGTGGTTTATTTAATGCTAAATCCTGTTTTATCTACATATGATTTGTAAGTGAATAGTTAGTAGGTAACTTGTTTTTAAACAAGTTGTTACCGCTTATTTGTTTGTGCACAGTTAAATGGTTACAAGTATTCCTATCTAACAGTAATTATTCTATCTAATATTAATTATTTCTTTGGGGGTGTCCTCATGGTGTAATGGTTAAAGCGCTGGATTGAGGAATCGTAGTAAGCAAGTTTGTACTCCAGTCACGCTATTACATTCACTTTTGGTCAAATACCCTTGGGAAAGGTGTGAACCCTCTTATCCTCCCAGTTATGGGTTAAATAATATCACTGCTGTTCTTCTAGAAGGATGGCTTTGGCATTAAATAACCCATGAAGGTTGATATGCTATTAAACAAAGAAACTTAATCTGATTATTTCTTTGTTCATATTTAAATAGTTTCAAGTATTGCTATTTAACATCAGTATTTTTATCTATCAAGTATTCCTATGTAATACAAATAATTTCCCCACAGCTGTATGGTTTCCAATAACTATAAAAATAATCCTTACTAAATGATGGAACAGTTTTATTTGACCCATAGATGGGACTCTAACAAGTACTACCAATCTAGTTTGGAGTGGACCTAGGAGTAATGGCAGAGAAAGAATACTCTACATTCCCTAAAGCTTCAGGACTGGAGCCTCACCATCAGATGCTGTTTTGTGTCTGGTAGGTGGGGGGGGTCTTACTCCTCTGCAGTAGTTCCATCAGCATATTCCAGCCTTATCCAACAGAGCGGGTTTTAGGTAAATATATATTTTTTAGCTTCAAATTTAAAAAATCCCAGTTTTCAGAAATTTTTGTAGGGTTTCCAGAATTTTGTAAGATGTTGTCAATTCATGGATGGAGTAATTTTTTTTTTAAAACTTTTGTAAGCTGTCTCCTAACATTTGAATTTTTCAGTTGTCTGGAATCAAGGAAAAATTCCTAGTTTACATATTAGCATAAGCCATTAGCAGCACTGTCTATATTAATCAGATCTCCTTTGTTTTTCTTTATTTGCCAAAGATAGCTTTAGAAAATATGGGGGTGTCCGTGGTGTAATGGATTTCGTCGTAGGAAATGAACACGGCAACACAAGTTCAAATCCTGGACGAGATTGATTGCATTTCACATAGCACTAATACCCTTGGGAAAGGTATGAATCCAATTATTCTCCCTCCAGCTATGGGTAAATAGTACGACAGACTAGGTTCTTCAGCCTTGGTGAGGCAACTAGTCTAGAAGGAAAACTCTGAATTCAAACCTGTTAAACTCCGCTTAAAAATTGACCTTGTGTCATATCCTGTCCGAGCAGAGGGGTTGGGTAAAAAAAAAAAAAAAAAGAAATAGCTTTAGAAAATACATCGATCACTTTCTTTTCAATTCACTAAATATTTTCCTTCCATTTCTTTTCTTTTCTAAGTGTTTCAACTTCTCTCCTCCTTATTTTCTTCTGTCCTGTCAGTGGGGCTGGGAATATGTTGTTTGTATTCCACGTAGAATGGTAATACACTTCACTGGGTAGGGCGCTTAACTGCATCTGATGGTGAGGCTACAGTTCTAGAGTTCTGATGAGTGTGGATATCTTCTTCAGTGGATTATCATTACTCAATAGAAACAATTACTTGAAACCATATAATTATCAATATAAACATAGAAATACTTGAAACCATATAATTATTAATATTAGATAGGAATACTTGAAACCATATAATTATTAATATTAGATAGAAATACTTGAAACCATATAATTATTAATATTAGATAGGAATACTTGAAACCATATAATTATTAATATTAGATAGAAATACTTGAAACCATATAATTATTAATATTAGATAGAAATACTTGAAACCATATAATTATTAATATTAGATAGAAATACTTGAAACCATATAATTATTAATATTAGATAAGAATACTTGAAACCATATAATTATTAATATTAGATAAGAATACTTGAAACCATACAGTTATTAATATTAGATAAGAATACTTGAAACCATATAATTATTCATATTAGATAAGAATACTTGAAACCATATAATTATTAATATTATATAGAAATACTTGAAATCATATAATTATTAATATTAGATAAGAATACTTGAAACCATATAGTTATTAATATTAGATAGAAATTCTTGAAACCATATGATTATTAATATTAGATAAGAATACTTGATTTCATTTAACTTTGTGCAAAAGACTCTAAAACAACTACACAAAAATATAAAATGAACATGATTCCCTAACTTCTTGGCATGAAATAGCCTTAAATGGATTGACATGCCATTAAACTCATTCACTCATTTTTTTCTTTTTCTTCTGTCATGTTTTCTAAATTTTTCTTATCACAGGAGGTTGCTCTCATCCGAAAATTCTCCCTGACTAAAATTTCTTATTTCTATTGGAGGGGTTTTTTGTTGTTGTTTTGGTGTTTAGTTCTCTCCACAACTTATGTTGGTTTTATATTTGAAAAGGCAAATGAAGCAAAGATGTGAAACGACGCGGACAAAAGAACATTTAAAACAAAGCAGTACAAACAAAATTAAATTTATATATCAAGAAATACATGAAAAAAGGAAACATTACAAATATTCTAATATAGTCTGTTGAATATTCCTCTGTGTGTGTATGTAACTGACACAAGTCAGTTGAATATTCCTCTGTGTATGTGTGTAAGCATGTACTAACACAGATATTATGGAAAAAGACTATTGAAAGTGTCCTGTAGATGATATAATGTATGTGGACTAAATATTTCATGTAAGGTATCAATATATATAGATATAGCAATGTGTATTAGAAGGCATGTGTCTTCTCCCATGTTGGTTGTTTGTCTCTTTTGGAGTTTGACGAAATTTCTGTGGTTGTGTTTGAGGCTAGAACAAGTCTAACCGAAAAGACCGGACAAGAAAGAAAAAAGTTGCAGAATATATACATTTTCGTGGGGTTGACTGCTGGAAGTCAAATTGTAAGAGAGAGAGTGTGTGTTGTCTCTGGAAGTCACAATGTAAGAGAGTGAGTTCTTGGAAGAAGAGAGTATGTATAGGCAATCTTTGTCATGCAGTCGGCTCCAAATGTGCCAGACAAAATCAAAGTTGCAAACATAGTTGTGAGCTATAACCACATGACTTTCCTGACCAATAGGTTCCTGAGACTGATTAGTTTACTGACGTCCACCATCTTTGTTTCGTGATCAAGTGGCCTCACAGCCATTTTAAAATACAGGAGAGTAAATCCTATATATATTTTTTTTTTTTTATTATTTATTCCCTACACTATTTCTTAAACTTCTGTAAAACGCAACAATATACAACAGCAATAATAGTGACAATAATAACAGCGACACTTACCTGAGGTCCAGCATAGTCAAGACTTTTATTTCCTGTTGATTTACAGGAAGGCACAAGGCCTTGAGTTTTGGGGGAAGGGGAAGGGTGCGGTCTTGCATTATCTATGTTTTTACTAAGGGGACCTAGCTAGCCACATTCGCCGACCCATTCAACAATACAATATATAGTCATTCATCCGTCACCATGCGTGCTGCTACCACCAAAATACCACATTTGCTCTATGAAGAAAGACCTACTTAAAACCCCGGAAGTGATGCATGATTTTATTTACAAATGAATTCGTATGATGGGGATGGGAGAAAAGCCCCGAAATATATACAAAAACAAGGAAAAATCCCCCGTTTGGTTGCCCTCCCATCCCCCCGTCTATAAAATTGGAGGCCGACTGTTTTCCGGGGCGAAAGATCCGGAAACAAGTCGGACCTGCCCTAGGTGGGGCTGGGATCCTAATCTATAGGGGAGAAAAAGAAATAAAGGGTCGGGCGAGGTATGGGTCGATACAAGCCGGTAATATGATTTTATACATGTGAATGTTCAAGATCTTCAGTGAGAGCGGACTGGGATACGGCTAGAGGTAGTAAAATAATGGGGATGGGGAAGATCTTGAATACTAATGACTAGATGACGGGGACAATGACTGACAACATACTGCTAACTAGGTTACAAGGGAAAAAAGCATTGCCTACTTACCGGGGGTGGGGTCCCGAAGGACCCGTACCGTCGACGCCATGGGCGGGCAGAGGAGGGAAGGATGACTCCAACGTTGCCCCCTTTCGTAGGACCAGGCTCGCTGCATTCACCCACCTTCTGTTGAATGTTATGCGATCCAAGCGTTTTCTATCGCATCTGATTTTGACCCTCAGCTGATGCCGAAAATACAAAACCAGATCGCGATGAGAAAAGTTTGCATCTTCATACAATCCCTTCTTTCGCGTAATCCAAATCACCATTCGAGCGACAGCCAGGATCGCGAGAAACACCACACGCTTCTCACCCTGAAACGGAGGAAGAACGTTGTCCACGACGTAACCAACGTCGAGCAGCACGAGCTGCTTGGGTTCGATGCGAGCCGTCCACTCCCCGACGTGATCCCAGAACGGGCGAACTCGCTCGCAATAGTAGAAGGCGTGCTCAGCCGTTTCTTCTAATCCACTGCCGCAGCGAGGACAATCAGGCATGTCTGCTATGCCCGCTCTGTAGTTCAAGCCGAGAAGGGGTAACGCATTCCGTACAAGTCGCCAGGTGAGCGAGAACTCGGAGTTGTTCAAGAAGCTCGATCCTGGCGCCCAATTCCAGTGAGAGCGGATCTCCTCCGCCGTCCAGCCCCGCCGCTCGCTAAGAGGATCAGAAGCGGAACCCACCACTAGCTCCCGATATAGCTCTTTCCGAGGCCGTGAAAGGTCACTGGACCCAAGAAGGTTACGAAGGGCCTGTCGGCACTCGCGGACAAACAGTGCTTCGCCCAAAGGCTTACGTCGACCTTCAGCCTTTGGGTCTGACTTGAGGCGAGGAAAAGTCCGACTCGCCTTTCGTCTCCACACTGAGTCCCCCGTCAAGGACCGGCCGAGGTATGCAAGTCTTTCAGCAAGCCAGTGGCTCTCCAGATCAGGCATACCCAGACCCCCGTTGCGTGTACGTTGGATACAGACCTGCCTACGGACCATCGGCCTTGCACCTCCCCAGAGCAATCTGGAGAGGGATTGTTGCAGTGCCAACCGACGTGCCTTAGGCAGAGGAAGTACAGCCAATCGGTAAAGGATCAGAGGGAAGACGTACGTGGCGCACACCTCCGCCCTGCCCTTTAAGGACAACCTCCTTGAAAGCCAGATTCCCACCTGAGCATTCACCTTAGCTTGTACTTCCGACCAATTTCGCTCCAGTTGGAGGTCGGGCCCGAACCACACCCCGAGGATGCGGATGGGCCCGTCACTCCAGCGGAAGGGCCCTGGAAGAGTATTGCTACCCCTCCAAGCACCAAGCCGCAAACCTTCGCTTTTGTCAAAGTTGACCTTGGCCCCTGCAATCCGCTCGTACTCGCTAACCGCCTTCTTCACAGCCTTTATATCCAGACGGCGGGATACAAACACTGTGATATCATCAGCGAACGCGGAAACCCTTGCCGCAAGGCTGCTAACAAAAGGTATACCGCGCAGGGCCGGACTTGTCCCCTCATCCCTAAGCCTGCGCAGGAGGGGCTCCAACGCGAGGACATAGAGAAGAGGAGACAACGGGCAGCCCTGCCGCACCGAACGCTCGATCGCGAATACCCTCGAACGCCTTCCGTTCACCTGCACCACTGCCTGAGGGTTGTGGTACATCATGCTAATCCATCTGCGGAACTCCGGTTTGAATCCGGCAGTCTCCAAAACAGACGCCAAGAACCGATGGTCAACCCTATCGAAGGCCTTGGACTGATCTAAACTGATCAGCGCGGCTTCTGTGTCGTCTTCTATCCCCTCTAGGACCTCGCGAATCAAGTGCAGGTTGTCCTGGATCGATCTTCCCTTCACAGCAAAGGTCTGTTCAGGGCTGATCAGATCACTGATGACACGCTGTAAACGATTCGCCAAGACCCGGGCCAAAATCTTTAACTCTGTGTTAAGCAGAGTTATGGGCCTGTAATCATCTAAACCCTCCCAAACATGCCTGCCACCTTTCTTCAGCAATGTGATCACGCCCTTGGTAACGCTACCAGGGATGGCTCCCTGGGCGAACCAATGGTTGAACATATCCGTCAGAATAGGCACAAACATGTGCGACATCCTCAAGTACACTTCGTAGGGCAAACCATCCAGTCCCGGCGACTTGTTCAGGCCGACCTGCTTCAATGCGTCACGGACTTCGCATTCAGTAACCACACCCTCGCAGCCAGCCGCTTCAGCCGCCCCAAGGCGGGGGAAGTCGGCAAGATAGCTACGAAACTCCCGGATCGGGAGATCAGTGCAGCGGGCAAAGCGACCCCGAAAGTGCGCCCGAAAGGCATCACGTATCTCACGACTCGAACACAGCAGTCGCCCGTCCGGGGCCTTGACAGAAGCGATGTACCGATCGGGGAACCTTCGCACTTCTTCTTCACGCGCAGTCGCGTTCGTCTTCACAACTTCTTTAACCTAGATCTAACTACGTAGCCCTTGCAGCGCTCGCTACTCTCGCGCTCAAGGTCCCCCCTAGCTAGCTCTACGTTTAGGGAGTCCCCCCCAGCCACCGCCCGGGAAAGTCTATCTTCTATAGATTTCGCTTCCTTGGCCCTATCTAAATTGAGCTGTTGACCGTACTTGGTAGCGAAATCTCTAATCCTATGCTTAAGAGATCCCCACCACCTATTCCCGGTAACCGCCCCCACTAACGCCCGCTGAATTAGGGATTCCAGCCGGTCCCGGAAGTCCCGTATCTCCAGTAAGGAGGTATTGAACTTCCAGTAGCCGGCCAGACTAGGTCTATTATCTAACCGCAGACTGACTCTAACGAGTTTATGGTCAGTCCACGCTATCAAGTGGAACGTGGGACAACTAACGAAATCAATGTCAGCTCGTCTAACTAACACTCTGTCCAAGTAGGAACCTACTTTGGCAGAGGGCGAGCTATCTAGCCACGTCCACATCTCCCGCCCAGGGTGATCAAGACGAAACCTGTCGACGAGACCGTGACGAGTCACGAAGCCGACAAGGCTGCTCTCACACCTTCCCGCACGACTAGCTCCCCGCCGACCTTATCTATCTTGGGATCAAGGATCGCATTCCAATCACCCATTAAGACTAGCCGCTTCGTATCGTCCAGGAACGGCGCCAACCGACGAAAAAAGGAAACCCTCTCCACAGCAGAATTTCACGCATAAACCGCAACCAGACGGAACTTGAACCTTTTCACGGCAACATCGGCCACAACCAGCCGGCCCCCGTCACCTGCAAAAACAACGTCAACATCAGCATCAAGGCTGCGTCCAACTAGCAAGGAGACCCCAGTTGCTGCCGTATGCTGAGAAAACGTTAAAGTCGTTTTCCAGCACCCGACAGTCAGCCTCGCAAGTGAAGTGGGTCTCCTGCACTGCAGCAACATCTACGCAGAGCTTCTTGAGTTCACCAAGCAAGCGCGCACACTTGCTTGAATCCCTCAGTCCCCTCACATTCAAACTGGCAACGTTTAAAGCCATCAATCCGACTTACCTTACTCATCGTCGACTACGGGCCGGAAATCCTTGGGCGTGAAGATGCCGACTGCCTGACGCAGGGAACCGGTACCAAGTTCAGTCATCACTCGGTTGTCCCTGTTGATTCCGCCGACATCTATCGGGAACTTCAGCTTTAGGGCCCTGTAAAGAGACGGGTGAACCAAAATCGGGACCCTCCCTGAACAGTAAGTTATGCATTTTTTGAGGGAGGAGTGCTCCAACTCCGCCAACTTTATGCCCATATCAGTCTGACAGACCGTACTCAGGTACTTCCATACGCCCCTGGAACGGTCGCCAGCTGACCGGACAAAAGTGGTCACCATGGCTGCACTCCTAAAATTCGCAGGATTTGAAACTTTTAGATTATTAATTTTTTCTAAGGAGGCCAACAGCTTTAGTGCCTTCCGGAGCTGGAAGTCCCCAGCTGCCTCCAGCTCCGCAGAGCACAAAGCCGCTGCCCGCTACATTTGTCCAATTGTCAGTTCTTGTTTCTTTTTTTCAGGTGGTTTTCTCTTTGGGGAGATGATGGCTGGGAATAATTCCTGAGAGGAAAAGTCAGTAGGGCTAAGTGAGGGAAGGGATGGGGTTCGGGCTAGGCCCGAGGGTTGTGCCCTTTCAGCAGACTGAGATCTGGGGAGGGGGATTTTGTAGGGGCGGTAATGTTTTTTCAAGAAAAGTTCTTGTTGAGGTGAAAGGGGGGCCATTTGTTGGGGAGGAGATGGCAATGTGATCTTTGGGGGTGGAAATGTTGGTGAGGGTAATGGAGGTAGTGGTGAAGGTACTGGTGGTGATGGTTGAGAGGAGGGGCCTGCCTCAGGAGGAGTTTTTTCTGGGCATAATTTCTTGGCTGCCCCCTCCCCACTGTCCCTTCTCCTCTTCAGGTTTGTGGACGTCTCCATTTCCTCGTGTGTTTTTGTTTTCTTTTTTGTCTTTTTTGGTGATGGAGCTGTTGGTGTCTTGGGGGTTGCTGGTTTCTTGGGGGTTGCTGGTTTTCTTGGTTTTTTTGCTGCTGTCGGTTGTTCTGTTGTTGTTGCTGCTGCTGTTTCTGTTGTTGTTGTTACTGTTGCGTCTGCTGGTGTTTTTGTTGTTGTTGTTGCTGTTGTAACTGCTGCTGCCATTATCGGTGGTTCTGTTGTTGTTACTGTTGCTGCTGCTGCTGCCTGTGTTTGGGCCTTGGTTTGTTTTTGAGGAGGGGATGTATTTGGACTTTTTTCACCCCCTTGTTTAGGGGATCCCCTCCTCTTTTTGGTTACTTCAGTCCAGCCCTCCTGGTTGTTTTGGGGCTGGACCTGACCCGGGCCCTTGGCCTCCGCTTCTTTGGTGATGGTGGAGGCCGCCGCGTCTTTTGTGGTTGTTGTTGTTGTTGACGTCGACACCTTTTCCTTGTTTTCAGGTCGCTGGGGGCAAAACTTTGCGATGTGTCCAATCTGTTTGCACCCCCAGCACCTGGGGCGTCTTCCCTCCACCATCACCATCATCTGCCGATCCCCGCAGATCAGCGTTTCAGGGATGGCTTTGAAGCCATCCCTGGTCAGGCACAGCCGGAAGGCATAATCCCCGTAGGCTGTCCCGGCCGGGGATCTGAGGAGGTTGGATTCCTTGACTTGTCCGTAGGCGCTTAGGTACGCCGCGAGGACCTCCCCAGTGATAATGGCCGGGACATTACACACCGTGACGCGGAGCCTACGGGTGCCTTTGTACTCTGGCTGCAGCCTGAAGTTCTTGGTTATGACATCCGATTCAGCCACCTTGGCTGCCTGCTTTTCCGTAGGAAGGAGGACATCCCATGTCGCAAAACTTTTTCGGCAAAAGTATTGGCATGGGATGCCTGCCTTCCTTATCAGCTCCTCAAAAACCTCCTTTGTGAGCCCCACCAGTCTTTTGGTCTTAAGGTCGGAAACGACCAGAGAGAGGACTCTCTGCTATCTCCGGGATGGGCAGTATTTCATTCCCCTTGAAATATTTTGCAAATCTGCCCACCCGGTCTGCCTCGTGTTCCTCTGGTCCCCTCTGCTGGCCTTTCCAGGCTGTGGGGCTCTTTTGGGCCGGCTGAATCGGGCTATCTTGCGATGTTTCGGCATCCATTGTGTCTCCAGGGATCGGCAGCGAAGGCCAGTTTGATCCAATAGGAGTGATCGGTGTAGGGGTTGTCGTTTCACCCTCCATGGCTGGTGTAGAATTATCAGCCAGGAGGGTAGAAGAGTTAACCTCTACCTACTGTAAGTATGGAGGGGGGTTCTACCGTTTTTTAAAAGAAGAAACGGACGCACAAAAACACTGAAAAAAGCCACAAAAAACACATAGAACCCCTGAAAGAAAGATAAATAAAAACGACAAGCAAATAAAATTAAGGTTTGACGAAATTCAAGTTGAATAACAGGTAGACAGGTGACAAAAGACAATAGACAGACCAGTGTTCAAAAAATAAAAAATTCTCGGTAAGACTTTTTTAAAAAATAAAAAGTTCAAACAGAAAACAAAAATAAAGTCTTACCGAGACAAGCAAAATCAACGTAATCCAAACAAGGTTTTACAAAAATCAAGTCAACGCGAAGTAGCATGGTCAAAAGCGTAGTCAAGACTAATGCTTACTGACAGGGTTGGTATTTATGAACAGACATATCCAATTAGATGTTCTAGCCAATCACAATCCAGGGAATGGACCGGCCAATGTGTGCACATTGGAATCTCCCAATGTGCCATAAATAGCTCTTTTCATTAAGGACTGATTTACTTTGGTCTTGGCCTTGCTAAAGACGTTGCTCTTAGCCTAGCTACTGACTACAAGTGTGTTTTGTGATTCAACAACTTCTTACTGTCATCTGATCAAGGTTTTTTAATCCACTCTAAGTCACAGTCTCAAATGACCTCTGGAGTCATCCCATGTCAGTCAAATTTGATGACTTAAAATTTATACAAACTAACTATGCTATTTGCCTAACTATAGATTAACTCATTATATTTTTTTAACATATATATTTATATATATATTGATCAACTCCTCAGCATGATGAAGATGCAACACAAGGTCTGTTTTTAAATAGAGTTTAACAGGTTTAAATTCAGAGTTTTCCTTCTCCCAGACTGGTTTCCATATCAAGGTTAAAGAGCCCAGTCTACCCTATTATTTACCCATAATTGGAGTGAGAAGAGTTGAATTCATGCTTTTCCCAAAGGTTTTAGCACAATATGAAATGCCAACAGCCTCATCCAGGGCTGAACTCAAGTCCACTTCCTACTGTGATAACCATTACACTGTGAGTGCTATATATATATATATATATATATATATACTAAAATAAAAAAAAAATATATATATATACTAAAAATATATATATACTAAAAAAAAAAAATATATATACTAAAAAAAAAAATATATATATATATATATACTAAAAAAAAAAAAATATATATATATATATATATATATACTAAAAATATATATATATATATATATATACACATATATTTTTTTAAATCTTAGTTTTATATCAAATCTACAAGTTATAATTTATCCTGATGATTTGGTTAGGTGAAACCTAGGTAGATTACTTCTTACTCTGTAGGTATTTGCATGTATATATATATATATATATGTGTGTGTGTGTGTGTGTATATTGTAATAAAGGTCTGCAGAATAGTTTGAATTTTGCCTTTTTTTTTTTATTTCTCAAGAAAAATTTTTTTCAATGCTACACGTTTCCAATTTCAATAATCTTCTTGAGGCTTAAAATGAATTTTGAAGAACTTTTTAAAGAAAAACGCTTCTAAAGAAGATTCTCTCTCTTCTTTCTCTGTCTTTTTGATAAAGTTTATTTGGCTTTGAAAAACTTTTTACTAAGTCCACATATATAAAGTGGGGTTTATTTTCATCCCTTTCCTCTGTGAGAATGGATGTTCTTTCCTTTGATGTTATCAGATATACTTAGATGTCTTCTAGAGGAGAGGAGATGGTTACTTGGTATTTACTAGCAGCCATTGGCCTAATGATTAGAGTGTTTGCCAATGGTCTGGGAGACTGGGGTTCAATCCCAGGTCAAGTCATGCAAAAGACTCAAAAAATGGTATTTGTTACCACCTTGCTCAACACTCAGCATTATAAGGTAAGGATCAAGGGTAAAGTGGAGTAATCAAGAGAATGGAGTAGCACCCTCCCCTACACCTCAATGTAGTAGCTATCGAAAAGGGAACCTTCGGGTCATCCTTAATTAAGGTCACCAACTTTACTTTTAGTTATATATATATATATATATATATACTTTTATATACTTTTTTTAAGCTTACATGATGGACTCTCCAGTAGATTTCAGTGTATGAAGGCCCAACATTTTGTGACAGTTTTGATGTTTATGTCTCATACGAGATTTCAAACTGATTTATATATTCAACTGTCTATAAAACACTTTCTGGGAAAGTTAGAATGACACAAGGAAAAACTAACGAAAGTTTCCTCATCACAAAAAAATGGAATGTTCACCCATGATGTGGTGGTAAAATATCATCATCATATCAGAAAACATTACCAAAACAGTGAAATAAAATTAGTTGCCTGTGTCAATCTCCAGGATTGTGTAGAGATAATATATTCAATAGAGTAGTTTTATTGGGATTTTCCCAACTTTATATGATAAAAATATTTTGACAACGGCAAGAAGAAAGAAACACAACATGGTTTAAAATGTTACAAAAACATATATTTACATAGAAAGAGACGAAAGAAAATATTTTCCTTGCAAACATTTAGTTTGCGGGAAACTTTTCCGTAAAAAGCATCCTTTTAACAGTTTATATTTCCTGTGTCCTTTTGGCTGGGTTGAAGAAAATAGAGCCTTGATTCTTGTGCGTCAGTTGCTGGAAATAAATCCTCATATGTGTATTGGCGTCTAGATGACTGAGAGAACAGGTGGGCACATGTTGATTCTGAGGAATCACACCAGCAAAAGAGGAAGGGCATTCATAGGAAACACCCTCATAGGGGTTTGGAGAAAATCTAAAAAAGGTACCCTGTGATTGGCTGTTTTTCATCCAATCACTGGGCACCTAGTTAGCAACTCCGTAAATAATTTCAATAGTTTGGGATTTTAATTTTGTTGGAAACACAATCGCTCAAAAAGCGAATGAATTGTCAATTTTGAATTTTCCTGTTATGAATGGTTTGTTTTTTTGTTTGGGTTTTATGGCATATCAACATTTGTAGGTAGTTAAGGCCTAATCCATTTTCATACAAATAAACAATTCTGTTAAACATAAGTGCACAGTTTGATTGTCAAAAATATTTCTATTTCAAGCTATTCAGTTTAGTCGAACATTTAGTACAAGTATATTTGTTTAGTAGTTTGGTATATCAATTTTTGTAGGTTATTTAACGCAAAATCCATTTTTATACAAATAAACAGTTCTATTTCAAACAATTCAGTTTAGTATGAGTACACAGTTTAATTGTCAAAAACATTTCTATTTCAAGCTATTCAGTTTATTCAAACAGTTCAGTTTAGTATAAGTAAAGATTTTGTTTACACACAGTTAAATGTCAAAACTGTTCTATATTAAACAATTCAGTTTAGCATAAGTATAGTTTCAATGTCAAAAACAGTTCCATTTCAAACAATTCAGTTTAGCATAAGTACGCAGTTTAATTGTTAAAAACATTTTTTTCAAGTTATTCAGTTTAGTCAAACAGTTCTAATTCAAACAATTCAGTTTAGCATAAGTATGCAGTTTAGTTCTATTTAACCCATAGATAGAACCCTTTCAGGTGCTACAATTCCGGACCAGAGTGAACCTGGGAGCAGTGGCAATGAAGGGCTATTCTGCATTCCTCAAAGCTCCAGCATTACTGGAACCTCACCATCAAATTGTTTAGTGTCATATCAGGACACTCATTGTAGAGGTAGGGGTCTTACTCCTCTGCAGAAGTGCAGTTGGTGTATTCTACAGCCCAGCTGACTGGATAAAAATACAAGTATAGTGTTTGTTTACACACAGTTAAATGTCAAAACAGTTCTATTTCAAACAATTCAGTTTTGCATAAGTCCAGAGTTTAAAGGTCAAAACAGTTCAATCTGACAAACGTATGCAGTTCAGTTCTGTTTGACTCATAGGACACTCGTGCAGAGGTGCAGTTGGTGGATTCTGCAGCCCCAGCTGAATGGGCGATGTTAGGAATGGCTGATTATACACTTAGACACATGGAGATGCCCGTGGTATAATGGTTATTGTCATAGGAAATAGACAGTGACATAAGTTCAAATCCTGGACAAGGTTGATTGCATTTCATATAACACAAATACCAAGCTATAAATCCAATTATTCTCTCTCCAGCTCTGGATAAATAGTAGGGCAGGTTGGCTTCTTCAGCCTTAGTTAGGCAGCCAGTCTAGGACACAGAAAACTCTTAATTCAAACCTGTTAAACTCTGTTTAAAAAATTGAACTTGTGTCACATCCTGCCGATGTGAAGGGTAGGCACACACCCCCGCACACAATTATATAGGTACTCATGGCATAATGGTTCTCATTGTAAGAAATGAAAATGACGACCTGAGTTCAAATCCTGGATGAGACTGTTTGTATTTCACATGGAGCTCATACCCACAGGAAAGGTATGAATCCAACTATTCTTCTTTCAGTTATGGGTAAATAGTAGGGCAGACTAGGCTCTTAAATCTTGATGTAGCACCTTGCCAGGGAGAAAGAACTCTGAATTCAAATCTGTCAAAAAAATGAACCTAGTGTTACATCCTGATTGTACAGAAGGGTTGGTATATATATATATATATATATATATATATATATATATATATAAGGAAAAATTGATAACAAGGTAATCCAAATAGAAGGAGAGATTTATTGAAAAGCAAAATCGATACCATAGCGTTTCGGTTCTAATGAACCATCATCAGGGCTATGAGGGATAATATTAGTGATAGCCTTGAGGAAGGTGTTATCACCCCTGATCCTCCCTGCTATGAGATAAATAGTATCACTGTTGTTCTTCTATAAAGGATGGCTTTGGTATAAGATAACCACCTTAAGTTTGATATACCATGAAACAAAGAAACCATATCTATTATATCCCAACTGTTCTTTTATAAGGATGGCTTTGGCATTAGATAACCCACAAAGGTTGATATGCCACTAAACAATATATATGCTTTCAAGTATTCCTGTCTAATACTCATATTTTCAAACACTTCTCTGATCCTTAAAAAGAACCAAAGCAGGTACTCCCTGTCCATGTCAGAGTGGATCTGAGAGTAATGACAGCCAAGAGGTTACTCCATACTCTGTAGATCTCCAAAACAGGAGCCTCACCACTGGATGCAGTTAAGTGTCATATCTGGGTCATTCATTTGTAATTATGACCAGAGAATAATCAAAACTGGAACACAATGAAAAAAAAAGTTATTCCCCCCTCCAAAAAAAAAAAGATCCCAGACTTTGCTAAAATGTTGATTTATAAAAATTTAAATATTAAAATAATGAATGAATCATTTTAAATATAGGTCAGTGCAGATTTGATGCAATAAATGTGGTGTCATCTTTAAAATCGCAAATTGAGTCTCAGCTATTTCAACACATAGCAACTGGGCATTGATCGATTTTAAACATTGACTTGTATTGATTTTTTTTTAAAAGATGAATCAATCACACGTTAAAAAAGAAAATAGAAGAAGTATCAAAATAATTTTATGCTTTAAATGTTTTAAATGCTGGTCTTGTTATTCTTTCTTTTTTTAATGAAAATGTTCATTTACTTAAGAGATAAGATATATGGGGATTGTTCAAAAAGTTCAAAACCTTTCTCAGAAAGAAGAGCCGTGGCTGAACATTTTTCTTGTAGTTACACACTATCACTTCTTATAAAACTAGAAAAATTAATTCAGACATATATATATATATATATATACACGAGGATCATTAAATAAGTTTCCAGACTTTTTTTGTATGGGCACTTTTATTGGTAGTATACACATGAAACTCTAGTCCCCTTCAAAGTAATCTCCTCCAACTACAATGCACTTGTTCTACCATTCCAACAACTTCTGGAAGGCCCCATGGAAGTCCTCTTGTGTGAGCGTGTCAATGACCTTCATCACAGCCTCTTTCATCTCCTCAATTGTCTCATAACAACAGCCTCTGAGCTTAGGGAATAACCAAAAGTCACAGGGAGCAAGGTCTGGACTATAGGAAGGGTGAGGATGTGTCTTGATGCCCATTTTGGTCAAATAGTCTGTGACAAGGATGGAGTTGTGAGCTGGTGCATTGTCCTACTGGAAATGCTGCTGACTCGATTTGAAGAGTGCTGGCCTCTTCCGACCAAATCTCTTCCTGAACTCCCTTAAAACCTCAACATAGTAACCCTAACTCTTTGGCCAATCAACTCTGGTGTTCTGACTTTCTTACTCCTCCCACACCTCTCATCATCCCTCACAGACTCCCTGCCTTCCTTGAATCTATTATGCCACTCAAAAACTAATGCTCAATTCATACAAGATGGTCGAAAAGCAGTTTGTAGCATTCCATACGTGGGATTTTTTCCAAGTTTAAAACAGAATTTTATTGGATATCGTTCTTCTAAAGTGTCCTGACATCCAGATTGCATTTTT
>OY757945.1:6524081-6619081 GCA_963585895.1 Sepioteuthis lessoniana | reverse complement strand
TATCTGTAGATGTGATTTTTATGGTGGCTAACTTTACTTTTACTAACTTATTGATTGGTTTGGTTTCTTTGTTTTAATGGCATATCAACCTTTGTAGGTTATTTAATGCCAAAGCCATCCTTCTAGAAGAACAGTTGTTGTACTATTTGACTCATACCTGGGAGGATAAGGAGGTTCATACCTTTCCCAAGGGTATTTATCCGAAAGTGAATGTAATAGCACGACTGGAGTACGAACTCGCTTACTATGATTCCGCCAACTATCGCTTTAACCACTACGCCACGAGGACACTTCCCCCCAGCATATATTGACTGTATGCATATTGAGTAAATTGAAACATATTCAATTGCCCAGTCGGCTGGGCTGTAGAATACACTGACTGCACCTCTGCAGAGGGGTAATACCCCCCCCCCCGCAACAAGTGTCCTGGATATGACACTAAACAGTCTTATGGTGAGGTCTCAATAATGCTGGGGCTTTGGGGAATGTGGAGTACCCCTTCATTGCCATTGCTCCCAGGTCCACTCTGGCCCAGCGTGGTAGCACCTGATAAGGGCCCTATCTATGGGTTAAATAGAACTAACGGCATACTTATGCTAAACTGAATTGTTTGAAATAGAAATGTTTTTTCACAATTAAACCGTACTTACATTTAAACTGTGTGCTTATGCAAAACTGAATTATTTGAAATAGAACTGTTTTTGACATTGAAACTGTACTGACACTAAACTGAATTGTTATATATAACTGCTTGAATAAACGGAATAGTTGGAAATAGAAATGTTTTTGACAATTAAACTGTGTACTCATGCTAAACTGAATTGTTTGAAATAGAACTGATTATTTACATAAATATGGATTTGGTATTAAATAACCTACAAAGGTTGATATGCCATAAAACCCAAATATCTAAACATATTCAAACTTGTCGGAATTCTATTTTCTGTCAGTTTATTACTGAGAATGACAAAAATATATTCCCAAAATTTAAACCCCACTTGATGATGGACAACATTGAAGTTATATGATGTTTAAAAAGAAATGTCTTGGTTAATGATCTGTAATTATTATTAAATAATCTTAAGAAATATTGGAGATGAAAATTGAAAGACCAGAAGAGAAAGACAGAAAGAGAGGAGAAGAAAAAAGATTAAAAGAAAAGAGAGGGTGGTGAGAGATAGAGAAAAGAAAAGAAAAGGTACAGAATGAAAGAGAAGAGAGATAGAAAGAGATGAGGATTGAAGAGAGAGAGAAAGGAGTGATAAAAAGAGATGTAGAGAAAAAGAAGAGAGAGAGAGAGAGAGGAGGGATAGATGAAAAGAGAGAGAGAGGAGGGATAGAAAGAGATGGAAATAGAAGAGAGGTAGAAAGAGATGTAGAGAAAAAGAAGAGAGAGAGAGAGGAGGGATAGATGAAGAGAGAGAGATAGGAGGGATGGATGGAGAGAGAGGGGGGAGGGATAGAAAGAGATGGAAATAGAATAGAGAGAAGGAAAGAGATGTAAAGAAAAGAGAGAGAGAGTGAAAGAGAAGATAAAGGAGAGATGAAAAGGATGTAAAGAGAAGAGAGATAGAAAGAAATGTAGAGAAAAGGAAGAGAATGAAAGAGAAAAGAGATAGAAAGAGATGAAGATAGAAGAGAGAGAGAGAGAGAAAGAGGAGAAATAGAAAGAGATAGAAGTAGAAGAGAGAGAAGGAAAGAGATGTAAAGAAAAGAGAGAGAATGAAAAAGAGAGATGGAGATGAAAATTGAAGAGAGAAAAAGGAGATATAGAAAGAGATGAAAAAGTGAGAGAGAGAGAGAGAGAGATAAAAAGAAATGCAAAGAGAGAAGAAAAGAGAGAGAGAAAATTTTATAATCATCCTAAAAAAAAAACCTTTCAGTTAATCATTTCTAACTATAATTAAATAATTTTAAAAATTGCAAGAGATGAAGATAGAGACTCGAAAAAAAAAAGTTTTTTTTGGGGGGGGTAATAGAAAGAGATAGGCAGTGTTAAAGATAAAGGGTATAGGAAGAGGAGAGATGAAAGAGAAATGAATAAAAAACAAAGAAAAAATAATAGTAGGATTGAAATTTAAAGAGAGAGGCAAAGAGAATTGGGCACAAGAGATGCAGAGAAAAAGAGAAGTATAGATTGAAGGAGGGAGGAGGGATAAAAAGAAATAGAGATGGAAAGGGAAAAAAAATGAAGTCAATGTCTTGAGTATAATAATACTACTACTACTAATAATAATAATTTTTGATGACTGCAATGTCTTTGGTTTTAGCAAGCCGGATTTTATAGTGAAGTGGTTCCTTTTCCTGTTAGAAGACCAAAAAAATAAATAAAATAAAATTTTTAAAAAACAACAAAAAACATAATTACTTCAGTGGCTGACTATATTTAGTTTTGTTTTTTATTTTGGTTTTTTTTTTTCATATTTTCTATTTTTTTTTTTCCTCTTGAATAACCCTCAAGTTTCTACTCTTTCAATCTCTCTCTGTCTTTCTGTACTTCCTCTAACACTCTTTAATACTCTCTCTCTCTCTCTCTTTCTCTTTCTCCTCATTTCTTCCACAAGCTTCTATTTTGAATCTAAGGAAACCAGACTCTCTCTTTTTTTCTTTCTGTTTGTCTT
The DNA here is from genome assembly GCA_963585895.1 of Sepioteuthis lessoniana. Classification (NCBI taxonomy): domain Eukaryota; kingdom Metazoa; phylum Mollusca; class Cephalopoda; order Myopsida; family Loliginidae; genus Sepioteuthis; species Sepioteuthis lessoniana. The sequence goes on along the minus strand of OY757945.1, from coordinate 6,616,460 downwards.
GATCCCCTTCTCTCTCTTTCCATTTTGTGCTCCTCTCTCTCTCTCTCTCTCTCTCTCTCTCTCTCTCCATCTTGTCAATTTCATCTCTTTCTCATTCCATCTACTCTTGGATCGTTGTCCCTCTCACTGTTAACTTCTTACTTCTCTTTCCCTGTCCATCCTTGTCACCTTCTCTCTTTCTCTTTTTTGTTTATCATGGTCACCTTCTTTCTCTCTCTCCTTGTCACCTTCTGTATGTGTGTGTGTATATATGTGTGTGTGTGTGTATATATATATATATATATGTGTGTGTGTGTGTGTGTATATATATATATATATGTGTGTGTGTGTGTATATATATATATATATATATGTGTGTGTGTGTATATATATATATATATGTGTGTGTGTGTGTGTGTGTATATATATATATATATATATAGCAACCAACACAAACCTAACTAGAAATTTATCAATCCTAATTATACTATAGAAATTCACTGCAAATTGAGTTGTTTTTTTATTATAGAAAATCCATTATAAATTATTATTTTTATAACAGAAATGTATTGTTGATTATTTTTATTTTGAATTCAACAACTTGAGAACTAATTGGTTTCCTAATGTATCAGTCGTACATGATGATATTTATCCTTTTGTTTATTAAGAAGTGATGGTTTCTACTTTTTAGACTGAAAATTGTTTTATTCTTTGAATTATAACATTTTAAATGTATTGCTCTATAGAGTTTGACAAGTTCTCAGAATGAGCACTCAGTTGTGTAATGAGCCAAGTTGGATTTGAAAACTGAACTCTTGAAGAAGGATAGCTATGGTACACTGGAGGGTTCTATTGTGTACACATGGGCAAGTTCATTCTCTGGGTTGTGATTGGCTGCTAGTCTATGAGTGGAGGGTATTATGTATAAATACTAGCTGCAATTTACTATTGTTGCTGGGACTGTATTGTCTTTTTTTTTTTTTTTGCAACTCTAGCCCACTGGGCTGGGACATATTTCAACCAGCCATGTTCCTTGATCACAGATCAGATTGGGTGTGTCTTGGCTTTGGTAGCAGTCGGTTGCAGCCGTCTGATGTGGATTCCAGGAAGCCGGCATTACTTCACACATGCCAAGACTGACGCTCTTTGAGCTTCAGTGGGGCCATTCCCCCTGGCTCTAACCCTCTCTGGAGGTGTTAGGTTTATTGCCTGGCACCTGAAGCACCCCTTTTTAGGGGAATGCCAACAGGACTCAAGGCATTTTTGGAACTGCCAGGTGTATGTGGGCTATGGTCCTGCACTTGGTTCCCATATTTAAAAAGGCCGTTTTCCATACTTGTACATACATGGGGCACTTGACAAATATCGGGAACTGTATTTGGTTACAGCCTGTTTCATTTTTGTCTACCAACTGGACATTAGTTAGGAACCCTAGGTCAGTAAGTGTCATTGTTGTAATTCTACATGCCCTAGTAAAAATATTGCTGTAATTTGCTTTTTTTTTTCTGAATTATGGTTAATGTATATAATGAGAATCTTAACGATGCAGAGATAAATCATAATGTATTATGTGGAGCAAGCTTTATTTCTTTTGTTCTGAATTTTTTATAAACCTAAAAAGCAGTTGTCTTTTCCTTGGCTGAACAGATAAAAAAAAAAGATGTATTATTGCCTATAATTCAAAGATGAATCGTTATCCATAATCCATAGAATGATGAGATTAAGAATCAGGATATTATTCTTAACTTGTGGATTAATCAGGTTTGAAAATCCATTTTGTAAAGGTCTCAAGTACTTGGGATGATTTGAAGTAGTGTAAGTATTTTTACGTATATATTTTTTTGAAATTTAAAACAATATGGACTTTGTTTGAAATTCAAATTTCCAGAAGAAAAAAAAATTCCCTATTCTTTTGAATTTCAGGCTAATATCTGTTTTTCAGTATATTAGTCCCTCTACTCTTTACATCTGAGTAAATCCTGTTTTTTTTTTTTTTTTTGGTATACTCCAAATTTGTATATAAGGCCCAGGAGATTTTTTTTGTTTTCAAGTTTTTTGATATATAGAAGTTAATGAAAGCTTTATATATATATCATCAAATAAGGTATATTAAATAACAGGGCATGATGATCCCAGTTGGCTGCAGGGAGAGGCAGTAGAATATGCCCAATGCATCTCTGCCAAGGAGTAAGAAGCCCTCACTGAACCATCTGATAGTAATGATCTTGTCTTGAAGTTTGGTGAATGTGGAGTATTCTTTCATTTCCATTACTTCCAGGTCCACTTTGACCCAGAGTGGTAGTTTCTGTTAGGGTTCCATCTATGGGTCAAATAGAACTTTTTCATCAAGTTACACTGACAGCATGGATTTCCCTGACTCTCTCACTCCATCTGTCCCTATTGTCAAGACTTAAAGCATGTGTGACTTTGAACATTTTCTTTTCAAGATTTAACCTGTTGATTAATTTTTTCCTTTCTGGTAGAATTTTATGTGTGAATTACGATGCTGTCAAAGAAAGTGGACGATTTGAAGAATTGACAATGAAATCAGAAATAAATCAAATGTTTTCTTTACAGTTCCATATTAACTTAGACAACACATGTTAGACTGCCATATTTATTCCAACTTAAAAGACTATACAGAAAAAAAGGGACATAACTAAGTATTTACAACTATCAAGTTAGATAACTCAGACTTCAACATCAAGTTGAATGTCAAGATAGACAGAGAGGAGATTAGTGTGAAAGTGATTGTATTAGAGCAGCCACTAGAGTTTGAACTCCCAAACTATGATGTTGCAGTCCAGCTTGTTAACCACTACACAATGGGGACTCCACCCTCAAATTTATTTATATTCAATATTATGGTGTTAAGCAAGGTAGAAAAACTGGTAGTCAATGAAGATAAACATTTAGTTTTAGCTTTATGTATAAAAATCAGGTGATATTTTTGACCATTTTTTGAGGGTAAGAAGAAGCATAAAGTGATATTTGATGTGCCATAAAATATCTGAAATTGGTTGGTTTGTTTTTGTGGCATATCAACTATTGTAGGTTACTTTATGCCAAATCCTCTTTATATATACATATATATATATATGTATATTAAATATATATGATTCATAAACACATTTTGTTGATAACATTTTTAAATGAGTCCGAGCTCATTTTTTTTACATTCAGTTAAATTGTTTCTCAAGTATTTCTAACAGGAATGATTCTATTTATTATTAATCATTTGTTTGCACATAGTCAAATGGATATACATACAATTAGTGTATAGTTTTAATGGATATACATATGATTAGTAAGTGTATAGTTTGAAGGTAATTTCATTTTCAAATAAGCTAGAATTAATATTTTTTGCATTTTAGTATTGCTATCGTTTCTAAACAGTTAAATGATTTCATTTCTTGCTATCTGTAGAAGTCACCTGACTTACCTGTTAACATAGCTGCCTTCTTGAGTCTTCTTGGAAAAGCAAGCCAGCTAAGCTTACCTCTTTTAGAGGAGAGTACCTAAGGCAGCAGCTGGGTTGGTCCATTTTGCTAGGATGGACCTGCCCAACACATTTGCATGAGTGGTGTCTATTCAGCCATATATTTCTCCAGTAAATGACTCCAGGTTTATCTGATCTACACATGCTCGGCCTTGTGCCACATTGAAGCAAAGAGCTTTGTAAATTACAATCTGATCTACACATGTCTACTTGTGTGTCAGACCACTTGCGAGCCAACCGATATTTGACATGGCACTGGAAACAGGATGGCTAGGGCACGTCCCATGGTTGTGATACCTAGTTCTTTGAGGACTTCCCGGTCTATCATGGAGAGTCTATCCTTGTTATGCTTGCTTCCACAAAAGTTTCAGCAGAACTCCTGCCAGAGTCGGCTGGAATGCCAATTTTGGTAGGTAGCTCTTACCAATCATCAGATCCTGCCTGCAGTGTCATATCGAATATTGGTTGGCTTACAAGTGTAGAATAACAATAACACATACCTCTGTAAAGCGTCCAGCTGGCAGGTCGTAGTTCAGTGCAGTCTTTCTTACTATGCTAAACTAAAGCTGGTTTATATAATGAAATACCTTCACTCACTTACCAATAGCCAACCACGACCCATGCAATAGAATCGTCCACTTGTGCACAATGGGATGCTCCAAGGCACCATAAATAGCTCCCATTCCTCAGTCGCGGCAATGCTTAGCTTTCTGTCTTCGCGGCTGATTGCTCTTAGCTATCGCAACTAATTGCCTTATGCGACCTGACAAATCCTACAAATTATTTTATTCAATACTAATCACTTATTTGCAAACAATAAAGGGATTATAAGTATTGCAATTGAGACTAATTATTCTATAAAACACTATTCATTCCTTTGTACAAAGTCAAAGGGTTCCAAGTATTGTTATGTAATAAAAATAATTGAATTTTACACAAAGGTAAATGGTTTCAAGTATTCCACACTAATAATTTTATTCGCACACAGTTAAATGGTTCCAATTATTGTTATGTATCACTAAGAATTCAATTAAACATCAGTTATTTGTTCACACACAGTCATATGATCAAACAGTTCTATTTCTGACAATTTGATTTAACGTGAATTATTTGTTTGCACTCAGTTTAATTCTTAAACAGTTCTCTTTGACCCATAGATAGGACTCTTTCAGATGTTAACACTCCAGGTCAGAGTGAACCCGGGAGCAATGGAAGTGAAGGGGTACTCCACATTTCCCAGAGCTCCAGCATTAATGGAGTCTCGCCATCAGATTGTTTAGTATTAAATCCAGGACACTTATTGGGGAAGTTCCACAACCTCTGCAGAGATGCAGTTGGTGTATTCTACAGCCTTAAACAACTGGACTGATATCTGAAAATAATAGATTTGATGGAATATTAGTCTTCTCCCTCCTTATTTTTGATATGAGAGTATTATGAAATTTGGTGAGGTAGAAAGACAAATGTATTGTGAATTTGGAAAAAGAGGTTTTATCTATGATTAAGAATTAATGCAAAAGAATACTGACAAAAAAACCTATTGAATGTGTGTGTGTGTGTGTGTGTGTATATATATATATATATATCTCAGAACCGTTCAAAAAGTTCTAAGCTTTGTCCAGATTTTAAATTTGTCACATACCTCTCAATATTTTATGGGCCTCACCTGCACAGAAATCTAGATTAGTTTTTCTAGTTTTATAAGAATTGGTAGTGTGTTGCCACAAAAAAATGTTCAGCTATGACTTATCTTTCTTGGTGAGGCTCAGAACTTTTTGTACAACCCTTGTGCATGTGTATATATATATATATATATATATTCTTGGAAGCAGTCATGCTTTAATAGTTACCATCATATGAAATGGATTTGGCAACCAGAGTTCAAACCTTGGATGAGACTGCTTGCATTTCCCATAACACAAACAAGTTTGAGAAAGGTATGAATCGAATTATTTTCCCTCCTGCTACAAATAAATAGTAGTGCACTCTGGGCTCTTTAATCTTTGTATGACAACCAGTCTAGAAGAAAGAAAACTAAATTCAAACCTGTTAAACACTGCTAAAAAATTGGACCTTGTGTCTCATCCTACTCATGTGAAAGGGCTGGTAAATAAACATATATATATATATATTTTGCCTCTCTCTCTCACCATCTCTCCCTATGAGCATCACTCTTTGCAAGTCACAAGGTCTAAAAAGGTGGTATTTTAATTTCTTTTAGTTTTTATACTGCTCTACTGATTAGCATTTGAGCACTTATTCATTTATCAAATGTATTTAAATGATTGTTTCTTCTCAACTGTTCACTATATATATATATATATATAAAATCATTATGGCTCAACTTTCAGTATGAAAATTAAGAAAAAGGTGGTCCATGTTGACTGCAGATATGTTCATGACTGATAAGGCCAATGTGAGACAGGCAGTCACATTCACAGGAGCTATAGTAAAAAGTCTGGTCATGGTTTAAAGGTATAGGGTTCCAGTTTTTTCTCTGGTGCCTTTTGTCCTTTAGAGTGACCCTGTAGGTGTTTTCAAAGGAGACAACATAGTTGGTGGTAAGACACCAAGCAACTGGGGTAGACCATTAACAATGGTTGATTTGACAAGCACTTAGGGATTTTTTTCAAGCAATTCTGGTATCATTTATTTTGCGTCCCTCTGTCATGATGGCCAATGAAGAGCTTGTACAGTGTGATCTTTGGTAGGCCTAATTCTAGAAACGTGTCCTGACCAGCATAGCAGTAGCATGATCTCAGTCATAGTGATCTTTACCTATTTAAGAACTTCAATTTTGGTGAAAAAGTACCTTCAGCTGATATATATATATATATGTATATATATATATATATATAAAGACAACAGTTGTGAAAATCAGATTGACATTTGATCTTGTGCCATCAACAAGCAAAAGAATTTAATAAATAATTAAATAAACAATGTTTTCTTATTTAATTTTTTTTAATAATAATAATAATAATAAAGAAAAGGAAACTTTAAGAGCGAAACAGAATGTCTCCTAATAGCAGCACAAAACAACACCATAAGAACCAATCATATCAAAGCGAGAATAGATAAGACTCAACAAAATAGCAAATGTAGGCTATGTGATGACAGACGAAACAATCAATCACCTAATAAGTGAATGCAGCAAATTAGCACAGAAGGAGTAGAAGACTAGGCACGACTGGGTGGGCAAGGTGATCCACTGGGAAATGTGCAGGAAATTTAAATTTGACCATACGAACAAATGGTATATGCACAATCCAGCACCTGTCCTAGAAAATGATAAACATAAACTCCTATGGGACTTTTGTTGTATTTTGACCTTCGGCCCGAGCAAACATGCCATTACAAAGTGATGCACCGGAAGGAAGTGACACGTTCCAATGGCCAGTAATCGAAAGAGATCGTGTGGGCGTGCTAAGCTGATGAAATGGGACAAGGTAAAAAATCCCATGATACACTCATAGACTGATACACCGGAAGAGAGTGACCTCTGAACTTCATGACAGTTATTTCCGCTTGATGACGATCAAACCTGCCATTCCAAAGATCGAGTAGGCGATTGAGTGGGCATTGAACTATTATATAACTCAGTCAAGACAGAAATCAGACAGTTGGAGACAAGTTGCTGATAAGATGTGGTAGGGAAAGCCACACCAGGCCGAAAGGGCCCCCGAGAAGTTGCTGAAAAGATGCAGTAAAGAAAGCCATCACCCAGCAGAGTGGGCCTTTGGGCCTCCGGTTGAGCAGCCCTGGAGAACAAGAAAGACACGACGCTGACGGGCATAAGAGTGGGGGTCAAAATATTGCAGTTTCTGTTCGGTCTCCAACTCCCTCTCACAGTAAAACCCCACACAACCCTTTCGAACCTTGCAAATAAATTGAGAGGTATATATTTTCTAAAGGAGTCACTCGTCCTTTATCATTGTGTCGTTGTGATCCATTCTGCATGTATATGCATGTGTATATGTAGCTGTGAATCTGCATATGAGTATATAACACTTTGACATACACACGGATCACCTAATATTGGCCAGAAGACCAGACCTTATGATAATCAACAAAAAAAAAGGGAATTTGCAAAATTGTCAACTTTGCTGTCCCAGCTGACCACAGAATAAAACTGAAAGAATGTGAAAAGAAGGATAAGTACCTCAACCTTGCTAGAGAATTGAAAAAAACTATGGAAATATGAAGGTAACAATTATACCAATTGTGATTGGTGCTTTTGGCACAGTAACTAAAGGATTATTAAAGGGTCTGGATGACTTGGAATTTGGCGGACAAGTAGAGACCATCCAAACGACAGCATTATTGAGAACGTCCAGAATACTGAGAAGAGTCCTGGAGACTTGAGACTTGCTGTCACTCAAACTCCAGTGAAAAACCATCAGCTAACGCTGATGTGAAAAACTCTAAAGGATTAAATAATAAATAACAGTTCTATTTAAATATTGAGCCCACAGCTTATGATAAGAAAACAAAATAACAGAAAAAGAAGATAAATATAAATATATGCATACTCTCTAAATAAAATGCAGAAAAAATAAGTAAAATAAACTATGAAAAAAAATTAATTAATTTTATTAATAAGAAAATATTATCATATGTTCTCTATTGTATTTCACGAAATAAATTGCTTTATTTTATTTTTTGAATTAAACATGTTTTGCTTATCTTTCGTTTTTACATTCTAGACATTCTTTATCATCTGTCAGCACTGAAGGGATCTATTTCTTAGTCATCCATTTTTTTTGTTTGTTAGTTAAGCAAAATAGTTATGAGTCAATATAATTTATAAATGACATTTTACGTCTGAGATTTTGTATGTCCATTCCAAAAATAGAGTAAAATATGCTATCTTCATATTTACCCTACCCCTCTGCTCGGGCAGGATATGACACAAGGTCAATTTTTAAGCAGAGTTTAACAGGTTTGAATTCAGAGTATTCCTTCTCTTAGACTAGTTGCCTCACCAAGGCTGAAGAACCCAGTCTGCCCTACTACTTACCCATAGCTGGAGGGAGAATAATTGGATTCATACCTTTCCCAAGGGTATTAGTGCTATGTGAAATGCAATCAGTCTCATCTAGGATTTGAACTCGTGTTGCCGTGTCCATTTCCAACGACGATAACCATTACACCACGGGCACCTCCTGTAAAATGTGCTATCTTGCTTTTCATTTTATTTGATAAAAATGTTGGCTCTTGTATTTTTTCATGGTCTGGATGCGACCAAAAAGTCTGTGTACAACTAAAGAAGAGAAGTTTGCAGGAAACATTTACCCACCCCTTGCCATCGGATTAGAAATAGTGCCATGAGTCTTGGTTGATTTCTTGGTATATCACTTTTCATGGATTATTTAATGCTGAAGCAATCCTTGAAGAAATATAGTCATGGTACTATTTCATTGATAACTGGGAGGAGATCCCCATTGTATGATGGCTAAAGTGCCCAAACTCTAGTCATCTAGTTAAATTCACTTTTGGATTAATACCCTTGAGAAAGGTATGAAGCTCCTTATCCACCCAAGCTACTGGTTAAATAGTCCCACTACTGGTCTTCTACAAGATATCACTTTGGCATTAAATAACCCAGAAAGATTGACATGCCGTTAAACAAAGAAACTTCAATCAAAACTTAGAAAACAGTAATGGGTTAAATAGAACTGCTACTGGTCTTCTACAAGGATCACTTTGTCATTAAATAACCCAGAAAGATTGACATGCCATTAAACAAAGAAACCTAAATCAAAACTTAGATCACAGCAATAGGTTAAATAGTACCACTACTGGTCTTCTACAAGGTTGGCTTTGGCATTAAATAATCAAGGAAGGTTGATATGCCATTAAGCTACTGGTCTTCTACAAGGATTGCTTTGGCATAAACCATGAGGTTGATATGCCATTAAACTAATGAGAAGCTGTGCTTAGCATAACAGTTGTTGTTGTAAGAAATAGAACTCGCGACCCAAGTTCAAATCCTGAATATGGCTGATCGTGTTTCCCTGTAAGCCAATAAATTCATCTCTTCTCTCTCCAGCTAAATAGTAAGGCAGACTAGGTTTTTGAACCTTGGTAAGGCAACCAATCTAGAAGAAAGAAAAAACTGAATTCAAATCAGTTGTACTCCACTTAAAATTTGACTCTGTGTCACATCCTGTTCACAGCAGAGGGGTTGGGTAAATACATAATATAGATACTAGAGTGAGTCAAAAGTTTTGTAATATTTTGGTAGTGTATGCTATTTTACAGCACATATATAATGTGTCTGAAGAGGTTTAAGCCATAGAAGGTACCTGCTGTGGTTGGTAGTATTGTGGTACTTGATGTGCTGATATGTTGTGCATTGCTTTACTCCATCAATTTATGAAGCCATACAGATGAATGTGCAATGTTGTCTAATTTTGGAATTTATACTGCATGAGTTCAAACTGGGTCATAACTAATTAGAAGTAACTGAAAAAAATTGTCTTTGGTGAAGATGCAATTAATCACAGTACAGAAACTGGATTGTTCAAGAAATTGTGCTTGGGTTGCAAGAACCTTGACAGTTAGCAATATCAGACAAGCCAAAAGCTTAGGATTCTAAGACTGTACTCAAAGTCATAGAGGTAAATCTGGTGTGTAGCACTGAGAGGGTATCAGGTGAGCTAAGCATCTCACAGTCCAGTGTGATTTGTCACCTTCACAACCTTGGCAAAACAGTCTAGAGCTGTCCAATTGTGCCTTATGTAGCACTGAGAGAGTATCAGGTGAGCTAAGCATCTCACAGTCCAGTGTGGTTTGTCACCTTCACAACCTTGGCAAAACAGTCTAGAGCTGTCAAATTGTGCCTTATGTAGCACTGAGAGAGTATCAGGTGAACTAAGGATCTTCACACCTTTGCAGAACCATCAGGTGCTGCTGTATTGTGTGCGTCACAGAACTAAACTATTGCAAAACTTTTGACTCACTCTCGTAATGAGACCTGCTCATTTCAAAAATTTAAATAGATACTATCCAGGAAAAATTTTGAAATATTCTTCCAAGTGGAAGGTTTGCTGAGGTTTGCATAGTGAAGTGAAAGAGAGAGAGAAAATTCAATTTGGTAATTCTAAGAAAAATGTTAGATTGCCACCTAATTTCTGCTTATAACAATTTGTTGAAAGCAGAGTGTGTGTGGGGGGCGCTAGTCAGAAAAGTTAGATGTCATTTTCTTGTGTATAAATCTAAAAACTTTATTTTGGTGAATTTTTGGCTGTTAGTGCTTGCATTTTAAGCAGATATATTTGCCTACAGATTTGACTTGTCTGGTTAGGTTTATTTTTTTAATTAAAAAAAAAAATTGTTAGTTGAAATATTAAAGTGCATGGATGATGAAAAAAAGGAAAAATTGAAGTGTTGACTTTGGATGAAAGAGATAATAACAATTTCAGCTAGACAAGCAAGAAAAAGGGAGTTGCTGCTATGTCTACATAATTCATGAATCAGCTAAAAAATAAACTGGGATTACAAATCTATCGTATATGAACATATACATGTGTATATGTTTGGATATACATCTGTGTTTGTTTTTATATATATATATGTGTGTGTGTTTATATAGACATAGGTATTTGTTTACATATTTATACATATATATATATATATATATATAATTGCATGTGTTTATATATCCATATATATGTGTGAATGTATGTTTATATATGCATATATATATGTGTTTATATATACATATATATATATGTGTGTGTTTATATATATATATGTGTGTGTGTGTGTGTTTATATATACATATATATATATATATATATATATGTGTGTGTGTGTTTATATTGACATAGGTATTTGTTTACATATTTATACATATATATATATATATATATATATAATTGCATGTGTTTATATATCCATATATATGTGTGAATGTATGTTTATATATGCATATATATATGTGTGTATGTGTTTATATATACATATATATATATGTGTGTGTTTATATATATATATATATGTGTGTGTGTGTGTTTATATATACATATATATATATATATATATATGTGTGTGTGTGTTTATATTGACATAGGTATTTGTTTACATATTTATACATATATATATATATATATATATAATTGCATGTGTTTATATATCCATATATATGTGTGAATGTATGTTTATATATGCATATATATATGTGTGTATGTGTTTATATATGCATATATATGTGTGTGTGTGTTTATATATATATGTGTGTGTGTGTTTATATATACATATATATATATATATATATATGTGTGTGTGTGTGTTTATATATATATATATATATATATATATATACATGTGTGTGTGTTTATATATATCTATATATACACATGTGTGTGTGTTTATATATCATCATCATCATGATGTCGCGCCGCCTGCGCGGATATCCCTGACCGTCTCTCGCCATTTCTCCCTATCATTCATCGCCTCCGGCAGGTCTTCAGAGTTACATCCCGTGTCCTCACATAGCTGCTGTATGTAAGTTCGTGCTGGTCGTCCCACTCTTGCACATCCATGTGTGGGGGTCCACAGGAGTACATCGCTTATGAGCTCGTCCTTGCTTCTCCAGCAGTGTCCTGCGTGTCTGGTTCGTCGAACTTGTATAGTTTTTGTGATGGGGGGCAAGTGTCCGTATAGTTGGAGTCTCGTGGGGTGTTGTCGCCAGGACTTGTTTAATACTGCTCTCAACATTCTTGTATAATTTCCGTCCAGCCTCCTCTCCAGCCGCTTCGTAAGCGTCCATGTGGTGCATCCATATAGCAGTATCGACACAACCGCTGCCTGGAAGAAACTGCGTTTCATTTTATCAGTTAGGTCCGACTTCCATATGATCGAGAGCCTATCGAAAGCTGTCCATGCCTTCGTCAGTCATGTGTCGATGTCTTTCTCGGTTGATGAGACGCTGCTTCCTTGGTAGGTGAATTTGTCGACTAGTTTCAGAGAGGCTCCGTCTAGTGTGGCAATGTTGCCCGTTTGGTTGTAACACATATATTCGGTTTTGTTTGCATTGACATGGAGGCCAATGCCAGCTGCGGCTCGTTCCAGACTATGCAGTAGTGTCTCTGCTTGATTAGGCGTATTCGCTAGTAACGCCAAGTCATCAGCGTAGTCGGCGTCCGTGAAACACACACACACACACATATATATGTATATAATAATGTATGTTTATATATATGTGTGTGTGTGTGTGTGTGTGTTTATATATACATATATATATGTGTGTGTGTTTATATATATATAGATATATATTTGTGAGTGACTGTGTTTATATATGCATATATGTGAGCGTATGTGCTTACATATATATGAAAGGGGTTTATGGTTCTTACTAGCTCACTTGGTAAGTTGATAGAGCACCAAATGTTGTAGTATTGTTAAATAGTACTCAATATCAATGATAGAGCATTTATATATATATACATATATATATTACATGGTACAGTCTGTGACCCTGGGTTTCATACAATCAGCAATTGTCGGATGATTGCTGATTGCATGAAACCCAGGGTCACAGACTGTACCATGTAATATATATATGTGAATGTATGTATTTATGTGTGTGTGAATGTATCTGTGTACATTTACCAACCCCTCAACATGAGCAGGATGTGACACAAGGTCAGTTTTAAGCAGTGATTTACTGATTTGAATTCAGACTTTCCTTTTCCTAGACTGGTTGCCATACCAAGATTCAAGTGCTCAGTCTGCCCTACTATTTGCCAATAGTTGAAGGGAGGATAGTTGAATTCATACCTTTCCCAAGGGTATTAGTACCATGCGAAATGCAGACAACCTTGGCCATGATTTGAACTCAGGTCACTTTGTCTGTTTCCTCTGACCATAATTTTAGCAGAAAGAACTTTGACCGTTATGGTCATTGCATATTTTCACTCAGTGAAGATGACTTATCCTATTTAGCCTGGGGGGGGTGTCCTCGTGGTGTAATGGTTAAAGTGATGGACTGCGGAATCGTAGTACGCAAGTTCGTACTTCAGTTGCGCTATTACGTTCACTTTCGGGCAAATACCCTTGGGAAAGTTATGAGCCCCGTTATCCTTCCAGCTATGGGTTAAATAGTACCACTACTGTTCTTCTAGGAGAATGGCTTTGGCATTAAATAACCTAAAAAGAGTTGATATGCCATTAAACGAAGAAACCAACCAACCTATTTAGCCTGGACCATTTTCCCGGGCAATATAATAATGATGAAAGCCCGCCAAACTATCTCTTCCTCAGAACTGTTCAACTAGGACAGATGTACTTTCTGTCCGCTCCCTTCATAGCAGCAGAATCACAACACCATGAGGAAAGCCATCTAATTTATGGACCTTTGAGTCTACTCTTTTAGACCAAGGATTCCCAGTTCAATATAAATTAGATGCATTTAATCCGCCACTTACAGGAACATTTTTATGTTGCCTCTAACTTTTGCTATGTCTACAGTGATGTGTAATTCCGCTCAGACATCCAGCTACTTCATTCCTGGGCAACCTTTTCTAGAGACGTTCATGCCTCTCTCCCACAGCAACCAGGACCACACATTTATGAGTGACTACATCATTTCTCTCCTTAAACAGCAAACATGACTTTTGCTACGTCTACAGCAAAGCATATCCCTCTCAGACAACCAGCCACTTCAATTCTGCCAATCTATTTTGGAGACCTTTATTCCTCACTCCAAAATCTACAGGACTACCAACTAATGGCAACACGCCAAATGCCTGCTCAACCCTTGTATACCTGTTTTTCTTCTCACTACGCCGATCAGCACAAAAGGCTTCCTTTCTACTCAAGTTTTATTAAACTTCTAAAATTGAAAACCTTACGGCATCTTCGTTCTTCTCCCTTTATTGCCTACAATATAGCAAGGAGGTAACGTAACAATTTTCCTCGTTAAAAATGATTACACCACAAAAGCCTCCAGAATATATATGCGTGTGTATGTGCTTTTATATACATATGTATGTATATATGTATGTGTTTTTATGTATATACATATACATATATATATATATTAATGTATGTGTGCATGTTTGTTTATGCATACATATAGTAATTTATGAAGCACTTTTGCTTTGATGTGACACAAGGCCAAATGAATGGGGCATCCAATGAGACTCAAACTCACTCATTTAGGTTTGCTAGTCTAGCTTGCTAACCACCATAGGGGCACAAAAATATATTTATGAATACATATATGTGTAGGTGTATTTATATCTACATATATATGTATGATTGTGTGTGTATATATATATATATATACTTATTTATGTATGCATGTATATATATATATATGTACTCATGTGAGTTTATATATACATACATATATATATATATGTGTGTGTGTATATATATATATATATATATATACCTTGTTATGTATGCATGTGTTTATATATACATATATATGTAAGTGAGTGTGTATTTATATACATATATATGTATGTGTGTGTATTTATATATACATGCGTGTGTTTGTGTGTATCTTTATACATGTATATATGTATGCTTTTATATATATGTGTGTGTATCTTTATACTTATTTTCAATCATACATCCTAGATACATTAAGGTAGGTCCTCAGTGATGCACTGTCTTCATAACCGATTTCAGGTTTTTTTGCATCATATCGGCTCCAACAGCAACCCCAGCATGACTCTGGAAGAGCCAAGCCGCCTCCTTGATCGCGACGTGCTATGCTCGTGCCTCTACCAAAGCAATAAATATAAGGCCGGACTTCGGCCGTTCTTATAGACATCTGTCCTTCAGTAACAGCCAATGAAAAACAGGGCATTTCACACTCCTCTACTATATAATCCCATCTTTACCTCGTCCAGTTTCGGCTGACTACTTCCGGTACCGAGGTAAGATGGAATTTTTAATACTCGTCCACGTCCATGATTTACACTTAAACAAGACTTACACATATCCCACCCCAAATCTATCCTATACTAATACTTCCAAACTAACATGAAATAAGCCCCTACTCTAACTATTCAGTCAGTCTTTAACTCTTACCTTATACCCTTATTCGAAGCTAGAAAAAGGAAAAACTCCCATTTATTTGGCTCACGAAATCATTTGCTACAGATTAACTCTTACTTATTTGCCTAGATCTCCCTCCCCGTTTGTCAATAATCTATACTCATATTACCAATCTAATGCATATTTCTAAAAAAAAAAAAACCCCAAAAAACAAAAAAAAAACGCACTACTCTATTCAACTCCTTACATTCTAACTTATTACTATTACGTACCTATCTCCTACTCCCCCCACTTCCTCCCACAAACTATTTGCAATTAGGTTTCAATCAATTAACTAAAACTACTAGTGGGCGCTGGCAACTAAACTTATTAAAAACCTTAAATTAGTAGCGGACCGTAACCAGCATACGAGAACAAAAAAAAGACAAGCAAAAAAAAAGGATAATTAAATATCCATCCCCCCCTCGCAAACGCCAATGATTCTCAACCCCTCTCCCTGACATTCCGACTACCCTAACTTAATATTATCTCAATATACTCTTATAATGTGTAATATGTCCCCAAATCTTAATTCTTAGGCTCCTCCATCGTTCTCTTTATTTCTTCTATGGCTCTGATCTCTTAAGCCAAATCCACTTTGACGCCTTCAGAACTGTGTTGGTAATGTCCTTCAGTGCCCTCACTCTAGCTGCCCTGACTATACCAATTTTTGCTAGGGCTCTGCCCAAAGACTGTCCAGCAAAGCCCCTACGACCAACTTCTATGGGGTCATAATATATCTTCCATGACTTTTGTTGACATTGTTCGACCAGTTCTTGGTATTTGGACCTCTTCCTCTCATTAGCGAGAGTAATATATTCCTCCCATGACACAGTCAGTTCCCAAATAATGCACTGCTTTGTATTATCAGAGTGCAATATAGGTCCGGTCTTAGCGATGTTACAGCTATGTGTCTGGGGAACTTCAGCTGAGTCTCCAGATCCACTATCGACTGCCAATCGTCCGCGGAAGATAACAGGTTCGTTTTCTCTCTCCTCTTTCTCTGTATCTTCTCTCCTGCTTTTATGAAGTTGATCTGCTTCAATTTCTTTCCCGGTTGATGATTACTAGCCCTCATATCTTTAGTCACCTCATTTGCAATTACCCTGAGTGCTCGATCGTGATGCCAATGGTACCGTCCATCACCCAAAGCTTTTGGGCAACTACTAAGGATATGTTGTAAAGATCCTTTCCTTGCACATAGTTGACAATTGGGGGTCTCTCTCTTCCCCCATATGTGCCGGTTCATTGGGCTCGGTAACACATCATACACTGATTTAATGAGAAATCGAATCTCGCTATGACCATGTAATCCTTTTTTTCTCTACATCCTCCCACTTTGTCCAGGCTCCTTGCTGACTCAGACTGACTATTTTACAGTAACGCACTTCTTCTACGCCCTCACGGACTTCTTCTTGGATGAGTTGGCGTCTTTCTTTGCCTTTGGCACTGGTGGTATGCGTGGAGGGAAAAAAAAACAATCCCGCTCTGCCTTTAGCTATCGACCCTAAGATATCTTTATGCCTAAGCCTCTCCTCCGCCACTTGCAACTCTCTCTTCGCACTCCACTTCCTGCCAGATCTTATCTGAATTCCTACTGCCGCCATCTTTGGATCTTCAGACTCTGCATACTGCAGCAGTTTTCTTGTTTTCGTGATTTTGAATTCTTCCACGAGACTGCTGCAGGGGAGGCGCAACGCGTTGCTGTTCCCGTAGAGAGCCGCACCACTTAAGCATCTCAGCAAGCCCAGCCACCTTCTCAACCGATTACTAATTGCTCTTTCTAACAATTCCACGGTGGTAATTGGAATATCATAGACGAGCAATGGCCACAATATCCGGGACAAAACGTTTATATATATATATATATATGAATATGTATTTTTATATATACATGTATGTGTTTATATATGTGTGTGTGTTGGTGCTTATATGTATAAATGTACATTTGTATTTGAATATATATGTATTTATATCTACACATGTGTATTCATTTATATATATATATATATATATATATACACACACATGTGTGTGTATTCATATATGTGTGTGTATGTACTTATATATATATATATATATATATGGGTGTGATTATATAGACGTGTTTGTGTATTCATATGTAAATTTGTGTTATATATAGATACGAGGATCATTAAATAAGTTTCCAGACTTTTTTCGTAAGGGCACTTTTATTGATAGTACACACATGAATTACTCTAGTCCCTTTCGAAGTAATCTCATCTGGCTGCAATGCACTTGTACCGTTCCAACAACTTCTGGAAGGCCCCATGGAAGTCCTCTTGTGTGAGTGTGTCAATGACCTTCATCACAGTCTCTTTCATCTCCTCAATTGTCTCATAACGACAGCCTCTAAGTTTTTCCTTGAGCTTAGGGAATAACCAAACATCACAGGAAGCAAGGTCTTGACTAAAGGGAGGGTGAGGAACTGTCTTGATCCCCATCTTGGTCAAATAGTCTGTGACAAGGATGGAGTTGTGGACTGGTGCATTGTCCTGGTGGAAATGCAAATAACAAAATTTGAAGAGTGCTAGCCTCTTCCAACGGAATCTCTTCCTGAACTCCCTTAAAACCTCAACATCGTATTCCTTGTTGACTGTCAGTCCAGTGGGAACCCAGTGCATATAGATCATGCCAGTGCTGTCAAAAAAAGGAATCATCAAAAGTTTGTGGATGGATTTGCTCTACTGGCCTTTTTGGGTCTGGGAGAGCCAGCATGCTTCCACTGGGAACTCTGTCTCTTAGTCTCTGGGTCATAGCAGTAGATCCAGCTTTCATCACAGGTCACCAGAGCATCAAGAACCGCGGGATCTGAATTGATCAGCTCAACCATCTCCCTGCAGTCATGACAACGTCTTTCTTTCGGATCTTCTCTGAACACCCTTGGGACAAACTTTGCGCAAATCTTCTGCATCTTCAGTTCCTCGCGAATAATTGTGTGTACAGTTTCCACACTGACATCAAACTGTGCACTTATTGTCTCTATAGACACACGATGGTCCTTATCCATGAAATTCTTTATTTGGCCAATCAACTCTGGTGTTCTGACCTCCTTACTTCTCCCACACCTCTCATCATCCCTCACAGACTTCCTGCCTTCCTTGAATATCTTATGCCACTCAAAAGCTGATGCTTGATTCATGCAAGATAGTCGAAAAGCAGTCTGAAGCATTCCATGCGTTTCTCTGGCATTTTTTCCAAGTTTAAAACAGAATTTTATTGCATATTGTTCTTCTAAAGTGTCTTCACGTCCAGATTGCATTTTTGGAATTCACTAGCTGTGACAATCAGGCCTTAGTAGGGTGTATTCCAATTGCTGCTGTAGCTGTTGATTTGAATGTGAAATCATAAAAATTAGTCAGTCATCTCATAAGATGTATAGCAATAACCTAGTGAATTTT
Source organism: Sepioteuthis lessoniana (assembly GCA_963585895.1). NCBI lineage: Eukaryota > Metazoa > Mollusca > Cephalopoda > Myopsida > Loliginidae > Sepioteuthis > Sepioteuthis lessoniana. Next base: position 6,597,503 of record OY757945.1, on the reverse strand, counting down.
CAAGAGTCTACAATAATTTTAAATGCCTGTACAAAAACAGTCTGGAAACTTATTGAAGGCACCTCATATATAAATATATATATATTGTTTTTAAACTTGAACTATGAAATATACATTTAGAACCTGCTATACTCAAATATTGTAGACCTAAAAATCATTGTGGTACACTTGGAATCAGTATTTATCTGTGCATCCCACCAGGCAGAATTTGACACTAGGTCTATTTTTTAGTGGGTATTTAAGAAAGAGGGAGGTCAGGCAGGAGCTGAGACTTATACCCTGTTGGACTTGCTGGTCAAAGGATCACAAGGTGCAATGGGAACTATGTTAGCCTTTGCCTTTGCCAAGTATCCCAGAACATATGCCAGGTGACTTTGCTGGTCATAGTTTCACTAGACTCAAAGGTCTAGTGCTATGCTTATCAATGATCCTTCATCTACTCAAAGGTGGCCCAGCAGGAGCTGGGGACCAAAAGACCAAGAAGCAATAGGAAGCACTAAAATCTTCATCAACAAAGTTATCTGAAAGAAATCTTTAATGAAATTATTAAAATTTTGCCAATTATTTTGCAGTCGAAACAGATTCTGCTATACAGACATTGACTGCACTCAGTATCATCAGTAGGAGATGCCCATGGTGTAATGGTTATCATCGAAGGAAATGGGCAGGGCGACATGAGTTCAAATCCTGGACGAGACTGATTGCATTTCACATAGCACTAATACCCTTGGGAAAGGTATGAATCCAATTATTCTCCCTCCAGCTATGGGTAAATAGTAGGGCAGATTAGATTCTTCATCCTTGGTGAGGCAACTAGTCTAAGAGAAGGAAAACTCTGAATTCAAACCTGTTAAACTCTGCTTAAAAAAAATTGACCTTGCGTCATATCCTGCCTAAGCGGAGGGGTTGGTAAAAAGGATCATCAGCAAAGTATGCCAATAACACAGATTCTTCTCTCTCTCTCGCTATCCATCCCTATGAGCTATCACTCTTAGCAAGTCCTCGAGAAGGCACCCAGTATTCACAATGAGCTGATAAATTTAAGTTTTTATCAGTCAGATAGCCCTGGTGTGTCCATGGATTGGAGTCTGTTATGAGAATGCTATCTATGAGTTTTTTCCTAGTTTACCAGCAATGTCCAGCATATCTTACTTGAATGGTTTGTGAGATTGGGGAAAAGTGGCCATACAGTTTCTTTTTCATTCCAAATAGCAGGTAGCATCCTCATGTAGTTCCCATCAAGCTTTTCCTCCAAATGTTTTATTAAGGTTCAAGTGGTGCAACCATACAGTTGTACTGACACCGTTTTATTTCATCAGAGAGATGAGATTTTCATATGGTTGTTAACCTGTTAATATCAATCCATGCTTTACATGTGCATATGTTGACATCGCTTTCTGTAGATAAGATATTGCTAACAAGATGTCAGTACTATGACCTGGCCTTGCTAAGGCTACAAAACCACATCGGGACATTCCAAGAGACATCCCCACTATATTGTATATTTTCTACAACCAATAAATATATTTGATGCCTCCATGTTTTTGTATTGTGATAATCAACCTAAATAATTTTTGGATAGTTTTTGAATTATTTTTAATAAAAGACAATGTCTTAGGATGTTTTTTTTTTTTCAAAATTAATTGTGAACAAATTAAACCACCATTCAAATATCACATTTTAACCCCTACTTAGATTCTTATCAACTTGGATAGACTGATTTTTCTCCCTCTTTGGAAAAAAATGAATGTTATTAGTTATTATTTTGACCAAAATCTTCAGCCTTGAAACTCTGTGACCAAAAATAGGGTTCTGTAATTATCCCAAAATAAGTATACCCTTCTCCTCTTCTCTCTTTGTATTTTCTCACCTCCATCTTTTTTTTTTTCAGTATCCGATGCTGTTACATTTTGATCAATTTTCCTCTACACATGACTTTATTACTTTGAGTACTTTTCTTACACATACATTCCTTCGTTGCCATTTCTCTCAGGTCCACTCTGGCCTGGAATGGTAGCACCTGATTGGTCCCTATCAATGGATTAAATAGAACTAACAACATACTTATGCTAAACTGAATTGTTTGAATTAAAACTGTTTGATTAAACTGAATAGCTTTTGTTTTTGACAATTAAACTGTACTTATATTTAAACTGTGTGCTTATGCTAAACTGTATTGTTTGAAATGGAACTGTTTTTGACATTGAAACTCTGCTTACACTAAACTGAATTGTTTGATATAGAACTGCTTTGACATTTAACTCTGTGTAAACAAAACCTCTAAACTGAATTAGCTAAATTAGAACCGTTTGAATAAATTGAATAGCTTGAAATAGAAATGTTTTTGACAATTAAAGTGTGTACTCATGCCAAACTGAATTGTTTGCAATAGAACTATCTGTATAAAAATGGATTTGGCATTAAATAACCTACAAAGATTGATATGCCATAAAACTCAAACAACCAATTACACATACATTACCCAGTTTGCAAATGTCTGAAGCTGGAAATGGAAATTAGACAGGCCCTCACTAGGCAGTTCCAATGCCTAACTTTTAGAATTTTAGTCACCTGACTTGAACTTGTCCAATCAAAGCCAAGATTTCAAATGACCTTTAATGATCATTTATTTGAACCAATCGTTTATGCTTATGAGACAGCCATTTTAATAATTTATAAACTTTCATACCGAATGAAAGATTCAACCAAACTATTATTTAACACTTATATATTTACTTTTACATTTTTGGTTAAAGAATTTTGGTGCTGTAGAGTTTGGTCATAAATAATACCTAATATATCATCAGATTTTATAATCTTCCAACAGAAATAGTAAAATCTTAATATCTTTGATTAAGAAGAAAACTAACCTTATCAGAGAGATCACATTTTCATATGATTGTTAACGTGTCAATAGTTGTCCATGCTTTATTTTTGTGTATATTGACTTTGCTTTCAGTAGATGAGATCTTGCTACTGAGGTATGTGAACTGGTTTACTGAATGAAAATTAACTTTTGATAATCATAAATTGTTGAAGGATGTACTTACTTATCCTATTTACCAACCCCTCCGCTCAAGTAGGATATGACGCAAGGTCAATTTTTTTAAGCAGAGTTTAACAGGTTTGAATTCAGAGTTTTCCTTCTCCTAGACTAGTTGCCTCACCAAGGCTGAAGAACCCAGTCTGCCCTACTACTTACCCATAGCTGGAGGGAGAATAATTGGATTCATACCTTTCCCAAGGGTATTAGTGCTATGTGAAATGCAATCAGTCTCATCTAGGATTTGAACTTGTGTTGCCGTGTCCATTTCCTATGACAATAACCATTATACCACGGGTGTACTTATTTATGACTAATACTATATATTTTACTTTTATGAAGTAAATGATCTTTATATGTCGTGTAAATTTTATACCTCTGATCTAAATTGGTTTAAATTTTCTTTTGCAGGTAAGTCAAGATTTTGTCATGTCCATTGAGATAGGAATCTCCAGTGTGTTACCATTCATACTTCCAGGATTTGTAGCAAGTATCGGTTTGAATTTTTCTGTTTTCTGAGATTTGCTTTCCTTTTCAAACTAAGTTTTATGAAAATATTTCTCAAATAAATTGATTAAAATTAGCAATACTATATATATACATATATATAGAGAGAGATACTGGTCCATTGTTCTAGTGGGTAGAGTGATCACTAATGGCTCAGGCGACTGGAGTTCAATCCCTGGTCAGGTCATACCAAAGACTCAAAAAATGGTACTTGATGCCTCCTTGCTTAACACTCAGCATTACAAGGTATGTATCAAGGGTAAAGTGGAACCATCCAGAGGAGTAGCACCCTTCCCTGCACTTCGGTGTCGTAGCTAATGAAAAGGGAGCCTTCGAGTTGCTCTTGACTACGGTTGGTAACTTTACTTACTTTTTATATATATATATATATATATATGTATTATTTGGTCCAGTTAAACCTAAGAGTTGGGAGTAATTCCATCAGGACAAGAAAACTATTCAAGAGTGAACATTTAAATTTTCCTGGTAAAGAGCTCAATGTAACTGACATTACAGAGCAATAATTTCTTTAAGAAAAAACAACAAACCAGTCACATTAGGATTATAAATTTATTTCCATCCTGTTATGTGTTTTTGAAAAATCAAAAATCATGAAAAAAAATTAACAGGACTTCTTCAGATCTTATGGATAAAATAAATCAGAATAGACACAGGACAGAAGGTGAGAGGGGATAGAAGAGGGGTGAAGAGTTATCTCCTCATTTAGCCCACTTCCGTTTTTTTATTTTATTGTTGGTTAGAATTATAGTAAATTAATTTTTTTTTTTTTAATTTTTTAATTTTAATTCTTTTTCAACTTAAAACTACAGATTTAATACTAAATTAGAAAAATAACTTTATTCAATAACTTTACGTAATGATACAGTAAAAATTATATTAAATTAATTTCAGAACTTAATTAAATTTACCTTTTTTTAAAATAAAAATTATTTAGAACCTATTAATCAGTTACACTTTTAATGAGTAGTACATATATATGATATGTTTTTTCACATTTTCTATCTAACATTTTATTTTATTCATTTACATTAATTCTCAATTTAATCTGATGTTTTTTTAAAAATTATTTATGTTAATTATCTAAATTTAGCCCTATCCAAAGCCAAGTCAGCCGATGGTAGGAATTTAGGATTTTCTTTCTTCAATATTCATGTAATTCAAAATCCAAAAAGAGAACTCAATGTAAATAATAATGATAATTTAAAATACATAGCAAATAATTCCATATAAAAGAAAAGCATTTAAAAATTATATATATATATATATATATATATATAAATAAGAAAAAACTTTAAAATCACTCATATTTTTTGTGATAATATTTATTTCAGCAGACTTTTTGTTAAATGTTAGATCTGAAAAAATAAAGGGCCAGCTGGAATAAATATTATCACAAAAAATATGAGTGATTGTAAAGTTTTTTCTTATATATATATATATATATATATATATATAATTTTTATAACCATTTCTATAATTCTGGTCGTGTGAAAAAAAAAACAGATAATGCAATTTGTAAATAAAAGAAAAATATATTACAAACTGATATCTGGAAAAAATTAATAAAATAAGAAAAGACTAAAAACATCTGTACGGCTTGAAATAATCAACCATTACTGCAATGCCTAGACAAAAGAAAAAAAACACCATCAGAGTTACCTAAGCTCATATGTAAAAGTGCTCAATACACTAAGTAGAGTAAAACAAGACTACCGAAAGTGCCAGAAACTACCAACCCAGGTTTCACCTAACGGATCTTTGGGATAATTCTGACTAAAGAGGGTTGGCCCAAATGACATTTTATTATTAAAGTAGCCACCAAAAAGAATAAAGAATTAGCATTAAAAAACCAATCAAACAAAAAAAACAAACCCACATTCTATCTGCCAAGGAGCCAAGTTTTTTTATGCCTGCATGCATTTAATATTTCAGATTTCTGATTAAGCAATTCACTGGGATTATTATGAGAAGCAATATATACATACATCATGTAGAAGTCAAATGACTCACCTTCTAACGTGGCTGCCTTCTTGAATCTTCTTAGTAGAAGCAAGCCAGCTCAACTTGCCTCATTTTACAGGAGAGCACCTAATGCAGCAGGTGGGTTGTTCTGTGGTGCAAGGATGACCTGCCCAACACATTTGCATGAGTGGTGTCTATTCACCCATATAATCATCCAGTAAACGGCAATGGGAATCATTCTACTTGTGTTTCAGACCACTTTCAAGTTATAGCGGTGAAGGGAAATTTGTTAATTTCCCTAACACTATATTTTTTGAAGGCAACACAAATGAATTATGAAACTTTGCTTTAACAACACAACAATGAATTGTTGGAAGCTGCAAGCATTTTTCTGTGAACATGTCTGCGTGTTTTCTCTAAATACTGTGTCAATTTTGTGTTCTAAGACATAATGTAAACAATATAAATTCCTATTTTTAGTCAGTATGAACTGATAAAAAGTTGAACAAAAACTAAATTTACGTTAAATTTTGCAGCTATGAATTCTAAAAAGTCAGTGTGTGTTATACAAAAGAATTTTTGTTTCCAGAAATTCATAGTCCATAAATAGTAGTGTATGTTATACACAAACAATTACAGTAATTAATACTTATAATACAAAACAATAAATACAACTTATATTGTTTATTTGACAGTGCTCAATATCAGAGATAGAGCCACTATAAATTCAAATATAGCAATTATTTACTATTAAATCTTCAGAGTGGGTAGAGTGTTCGCCAATGGCTCGGTAAACTTGGGTTCAATCCCAGGTTGAGTCCTACCAAAGACTTAAAAAATGGTACTTGATACCTCCTTGCTTAACACTCAGCATTATAAGGTACGTATCAAGGGTAAAGTGGAGCAATCCAGGGGAAGGAGTAGCACTCTCTCCTCAGTGTAGTAGCTATTGAAAAGGGAGTCTTCGGGTCGCCCTTGACTACTAAATCTTCAGCATAGAAACTTTGTAACCAAAGTGTCTTGTATATGACATCCTACTGCATCTGGTGGTGATGTTCCAGTCATGGAGCTCTGAGGAGTGTAGATTACTTCTTCATTACTATTATTTCCTTGTACATTCTGACCTGGAGTGGTAGTATCTGTTAGAGTCCCATCTATGGGTCAAATAGAACTGTTGGAAACTTATTTTTATTCAATGGTTATTTACTTGTAATGATATAACTGTGTATAAATTATTTGGATTAAGAGTTGTTACTCAAGGCTATGATTATTCATTTAGGATTATTATTAATCCTTTGAAACCATATAAGTGTGTGCAAACAAATGATTATTATTAAATAGAGATAATTATTTGAAAACATGATTATTAATATTAGATAGGAGTACTTAATTTCATATAACTGTAAATTATTTGTTTTAAGAATATTAACTTGAAGCTTTAATTTTTTTACCTAGGATTAATATTAGTTACTTGAAACCATATAACTGTGTGCAAACAAATGATTATTATCAAACAGAAATGATTACTTGAAATCATAAAATAGTTTATAAATTATTTGGTAAAAATACTTAATACCATTACAGTGCAAAAGTAAAATAATTAGAGATTTTAGTTTAGTATTTTCGTCATTTTTTTCTACTGAAAATGATCAATATATGACTAGTAAAGGCATGAACTGCTATCAATTGGTTATCAATCATATGGAAGTCAGCCCTATCTGATGAACTAAAACACTATTTCTTTCACGCTGTTGCAATTCTATGGATGCACCACATGGATGCTGACTAACTAAGAAAGAAAAAGCTAAACAGGAATTGCACAAGAATCCTACAAGCTATATTGAACAAATCCTGGAGGCAACATTCCACAAAACAGCAGCCTTATGGACACTTACCTCCCATCTCTAAAACTATCCAAAATAAGATGAACAAGACATGCAGGACACTGCTGAAGAAGTAAGGATGGACCCCTTCATAAAGATGTGCAAGTGTTGGCCGACTAACAAGAACTTATCTACAAAAGCTCTGTACGGACACAGGATGTAGTCTTAAATACCTGCCAGAAGCAGTGGAAAATAAACAAATAGCAAGAGAGAGAGAAACAAAACATGATGATGATTTTAGTTAAAATTTCTTTTTATAGTTAAATTTGGAGTTGAAGTTTTGGGTTTTATTTTGTTAAAGCCAAGGCTTGAGCAGGTCTAAGCTTTTGTGGATCTGTCAGTTATATCGTGATAAACAAATTTTAAAGATGGACACTTTGTTTTAGAATCAGCTGTTAGCTAACATTCTACAATAGACATTTAGGTAGAATCAGCTGATATTTAGCAATGACGTATCACTAAAGGATTAGGTAAGGAATAATTTTAAGAAGATATATGAGAAACAGATTTGAAGATGCCATGAAGCAGAGTGTGCAGATTCCAGGGCAAACCAGATGAGACTCAGAGCAGCCACACACACAAACTACAACTTGATTGGCTGGTCAACTGAGAAGTAAATGATTGCAGTGATAAAACTAATATCCATATTTACCCAACCCCTCCGCTTGGGCAGGATATGACACAAGGTCAATTTTTAAGTGGAGTTTAACAGGTTTGAATTCAGAATTTTCCTTCTCCTAAACTAGTTGCCTCACCAAGGCTGAAGAACCTAGTCTGCCCTACTATTTACCCATAGCTGGAGGGAGAATAATTGGATTCATTCCTTTCCCAAGGGTATTAGTGCTACGTGAAATGCAATTAGCCTGGTCCAGAATTTGAACTCATGTCACCGTGTCCATTTCCTACAACGATAACCATTACACCACGGGCACCTCCTAAAATTAATATCAATACCTTCGACAGCTATCTTCCCTTACTCAACACATTCCAATACATAACGTTCTAATTGTCAGTGTAGACACGAATGCTCCAAAAGGCAAAGATAAAAATAAAAAAATGTTGTTTACACAACTTGCCGAATGGAAATGCTGAATATCAAACAAATTATTCACTCGTGAATTGAATTGACAACTGACTTTCATGCCCAAACGTTAAATTTCAAGAAAGAAAGAAAAAACTATGAACCTAACCCTCCCCAAATAACTCTAAAGCAGAGCTTGATTATTTACTCATAAACATATTTTCAAAAAAAAAGCACTCAGAAAAATAAGGTATAATTGTCTTTGGAAGGAACAATCTCAGTAAAGATATGCCCGAGTTGACACAGAAAAATGAAACAAACTGTCAAAACCACACGTTGATACTTGTCATCACTTACCAATTACTATATAATCTATAAATATGGGTAACTGTAAGAAACAAATTCGAAACTCTTCAGGAGATATCTCAAAGAAAGATACATTATTTTCCATCTTCCATTGTTTATTCTATCTATCTATTCAGCTGACTCATATTTCTCACCCTATCTCTCTTTTCATCTACTACTAGAATTTCTCCATGCATAATATTTTGTATCAAGTAAACCCACAGAGTTGCTGATGTGCTTTTTATCATGAAGAGGTTACCATGGGGTCCTATTGAAACCTGAGGGGTAATGTTTACACCATATTCTATTTGGTGCTATAGTGTTACACAAGCAAATGCTTATAGACAAATAACAAGTGAATTTTTTTTAAATGCAATGAAATATTGAAGATATAGTTATGATTGTTATCAAATATTTAGAAATAAGAGGTGTTCCCATAGTGTCATGGTTAAAGAACTAGACTGTGGCCTTGAAATAGGCAAGTTCAACTTTTCATTATACAACCTTTATGTTTACTTTTGGACTAATTCTCCTTGGGAAAGCTATTGAACCCCCCTTATCCTCCTATTTATGAGTAAAATAGTATTCTGCTGTTCTACAAGGATGGCTTTGGCAGTAAATAACCCATGAGAGTTGCTATGCTGTTAAACAAACCAAACCAAATCTGTTAGCAAATTGATATGAAGCTATCCACAGATAAGGATAACCCTGTGTCAAATTCTATATAATAGGATTATTTTCAAAGCAAACAAGATTTATTTTCCTTGTTTAATGTAGTTCCAATGCTATAGAGTTTGGCAATAAATAATACCTAATAATATCCATTTTGATTGTGTCATTTTAAAATTATTAGTAAGATAAGAATGCTTTAAATTATATTACTGTGTGCAAACAAATTGAATAGGAGTAATTCCTTGAAACCTTTCAAATTATTTGAATTTGATAGGAATACTTGATATCATAACCATGGGCAAACAAATAATAATAGATAAAATGAAAAGTGAAAGTTTTCAAAAATGAAATGGAACATTGAAAGTATAGTTATGATTGTAATCAACCATTGAGATATATTGAATTTTTAGATTCAATAACCCATGAGGGGTTGATATGCCATTAAACAAATAAACAAAACAAAAGCAGTAACCAAAACTATGAAGACAAGTATAACCCTGTGTCAAATTATATATAATCGGTATATTTTCGAACCAAACTTGATTTATTTTCCTTGTTTAATGTAGTTTTAATGCAATAGAGTTTGGTAATAGATAATACCTAATAATATCCGTTTTGATTGTATAATTTTTAATAGATGTATTAACATCATGGTATCTTTTTTTAGAAAAAAAATGAACTTTTAAAGATAAAATATTATAAGGGTTGTACTTTTTTATGGGCAATATTGTATTTAAAAGATAATGCTATAGAGTTTGGTAATAGATAATACCTAATAATATCCGTTTTGATTGTATAATGTTTCACTAGAAATAATAAAATCCTAGTATCTTTTGTTTAGAACAAAATAAATTTTTAAAAATTGAAAATTATTTATTTATGGGATGATATTGAATTTAAAAGATAAAAATTGTCAAGTTTTCAAAATAAGTTCAAAATATTAGAAATTCTGTTTGGAAAAGGTGAGTGCAGAAAGCTGTACCTCCCCTTCCACCACCACCACTATCACCAACACCCCTGCTCTCCCCACCCATGTCTCTTCTGCATGTGATGGAATTTTGCCAAAAAGCAATTCTACAAGTACGAATTTGAATCATTTCTTTGAAGAAATATCAGGATGCCCAGGGTAATTACTAACTTAGTGCTGGAGATGAATAGATATCAACACCCCCCTCCCTGTTATTGCTCATCCTCTGTGTACATGACACTATTCCTGATTATTCAATCCTCACCCCTCCCCGATCTTTTGATGCTGTTTGGCAATTGGATCAAGGGAGAGAGGGTGTGTAGGTGATGCTGGGTCACCACCTAAACACAGTTTATTAGACAATTAAGTTATACTGTCAAACAGACTTGAATAGATCCCCTCAAGGCAGACAAGGGAGTTATAGAGTCATACCCCATTGGTTTGGATGAGATGCCAGTCATTTTGGCATAAATAGAAAAGCGAAGCAAGATCTTGGGGTTGAACATTTTCAAGTATTTTGATAATATACATTAGTCATTTCATTCTTTTAGTTACAAGGTGTTATTTCACATATTAAATCTTTTTATCATTTTTTTTAGTTAGTTCAAATATTAAATCTTTTTTAGGTACAAAGTCTTCCTTCATATATTAAGTCTTTTTTCTTTTTAAAAGAAAATAGTTAATTTTATTGATGCTTTTCGGGCTATTGGTCTGAGTAGAGTGTTCACCAATCATTCAGGAACCCTGGGTTCAATCCCAGGTCAAGTCATACCAAAGACTCAAAAAATGGTACTTGATGCTGCCTTGCTTAGCACTCAGTATTATAAGGTGAGGATCAAGAGTAAAGTGGAGCAATCCTAGGAATTGAGTAGCACCTCAGTGTAGTAGCTATTGTAAAGGGAGCCTTTGGGTCACCATCGATTAAGGTCGCCAACATTTTTTTACTTCATCATTTTATAACTAATTTTACTTGCCCAGTCAGTTGGGGCTGTAGAATACACCGACTGAACCTCTGCAGAGGTGTAAGACTCCCCACAACGAGTGTTCTAGATATGACACTAAACAATCTTATGGTGAGGTTCCAGTAATGCAGGAGCTTTGGGGAATGTGGAGTACCCCTTCATTGCCATTGCTCCCAGGTCCACTCTGGCCCGGAGGGGTAGCACCTGATAGGACCCTATCTATGGGTTAAATAGAACTGGGCAGTGCTGGGTTCTTCTGCTAGTTAATATGTGATTCTCTTTATTTGTTTGCTTAACTTGTTACTTATAAACTCCAAGGCAAATGGAACAATCTTGTTGAAACTTGGCAAGTAAATTCCTTTCACCTCAAGGAGAGGAATATGCCCAGTGAGCATCTGGAACATTTTAGCTTTAAATTGATCAGTGATGTCTAATTTGTCCAGAAAGTAAATACAATAAGTATCTTTACATGCTTAAATCTAAATACAAGAAACTAAAAAAATGTCTACCCTAAATCCTACATTGAATTAATCGTCAGATTATCTACTCCTAGTTTTTTTTTACACTCTCTGTGCCTCTAATTTTTGTACGCTCTCTCTGTAAATAAAAAGAACACTGCGGTTTCTTTAAAAAGTTATCTTCATGTTTTTGCCTTGTTGATTAAGTTCAAGTATCCTGCCTGGAATATATGAAGATGAATACCTGCACTTAAAAAGGTATGTCTTATTTTCATGTGGAATTAGGTTCGTAAATTCCCAGCAATAGATATTTGGGAAGAAAGTCCATCAAACTTCTTGTAAAAAAATTTTGTTTAACAAAAGGCCTTCAGGGTATTATTTTTCCAGGCAATGTCAATAACTTCAGCTTGGATATATATATATATATATATATATATATATATATCCTAGCTGAAGTTATATATATTTTATATACACATATATATAAGTTTTTATATATTTAATAGCATGGATGCTTATCTGTGACCAGTGGTTTCATACTGTCTTTAGATGGCAATCATCAGACAGGTTGCTATGTAAAGATGGCATGAAACCACTGGTCACAAATAAGCATCCATGATATTGAATATATAAAAACTAATATATATTGAATTATTATTATGTTATATAACATTTCTATCACAGATATTGAGCACTCTCTAAATTATACCACATTTGTTCTGTCACTAACCCACCAAGTGAGATAACGACAACCATATACTGTTGTTATATATATATATATATATGTACTGACCAAATTTTAGTTGATTGTAACAGTATGATGACAACCTGGCTCGATGTTAAGGAATTGCATTCATTGTATATCTGAATTAAAATTTTTCATGTAATTGTTTCTTAAGAGTTTTCTTTTGTATTCAGTTATATGGTATCAAGTATTCCTATCTAATACAAATAATTTGCACTCAGTGGTAGGGTTTTAAATAGTCTTTTCTAATACTAATAATTATATAGTTTCAAGTAATTATTTCTATTTGATAATAGTCATTTATTTGCAGAGAGTTATATGGTTTCAAGTATTCCTATCTAATACTAATAATTATATAGTTTCAAGTAATTATTTCTATTTGATAATAGTCATTTATTTGCAGAGAGTTATATGGTTTCAAGTATTCCTATCTAATACTAATAATTATATAGTTTCAAGTAATTATTTCTATTTGATAATAGTCATTTGTTTGCAGAGAATTATATGGTTTCAAGTATTCCTATCTAATACTAATAATTACATAGTTTCAATTAACTAATGTTAATAATTACACCAGTTGACTGGGACTGTAGAATACACCAATTGCATCTCTTCAGAGGGGTAAGACCCCCGCCCCGCTCCATCAATAAGTGTCCTGGGTAGGACATTAAACAATCTGATGGTGAGGTTCCAGTAATGCTGGAGCTTTGAGGAATGCGGTTTAACCCTTCATTGCCATTACTCCTAGGTCCACTCTGGCCCAGAATGGTAGCATCTGATAGGGCCCTATCTATGGATCAAATAGAACTGTTTGAATAACTGAGTACAAACAAATGACTTATGTTAAATTAAATTGCTTGAAATAGAAGTGTTTTTACATTTAACTGTGTGTCGACAGATGACTGATGTTTAGTTGAATTATTATTCAATAGATTTCTTGGATCTTGTATAATGTAAATCGAATTTTATTTTGGGAAAGTTCCCATGTTATAGTGACTAATTTACTGGAGAACAACATTTTAATTAGTTCTTGTATGATGTAAATCCAATTTTATTTTGGGGGAGTTCCAATGTCATAGTGGCTAATTTGCTGGATTACATTTTTGTTAATGAGTTTAATCTCCAGGTGCGCTATTACATTCACTTTTGGACTAATACCCTCTGAAAGTTATAAATACCCTTATCCCTCTGTCGATGGGTTAAATGGTATCACTGTTGTTCTTCTACAAGGATGGCTTTGGCATTAAATAACCCACAAAGGTTGATATGCCATTTGACAATGAAACCAAACTTAACCAAAATTCTTTCTTTTGTAGACATATATTTTCTCTTTTAAACATTGTACATCTAGGCACCCCTTTTTTCAATATTACCTCTCTTTTAATCATACATTCTTTGGTTTAGGGCTTCTAGACGCAGACTTAGATTTTCTCCATTTCTTCACCCACAGGTTTTAGGGTACCACCCATTTCTTTTCCAAATTTGATTAAAGAGAAATGTTTATGCACCAGAAAAAACAAACAAACTAAAACAAAACAAATACGAAATGTCTATGACTAATAAAAATTGAAAAGCGTTCCTGTACATGTCTGTAGCCCTACTCAACCCCCCCAAAAAAACAAAAAACCCATCAAAATGAAATTATTAATTTTTCTTCTGTGCGGATCAGGAGTAGGGGAGGAGTATTACATTAGGAATTTTTTTTTATTTATTTTAACTATTTCATTTTATTTTTTTGTTGAGTAACCAAACTGTCCACTTTCTTTGATGGTGAAGGGAATAGTAAAACATTTTTAAGGATCAGTTTCATTTTGTTGATAAATAAGTTTAAATCCAAAATAAGTTTGGTTTTCTTTGTTTATTGGCATATCAACCTTTGTGGGTTATTTAATGCCAGAGACATACTTTTAGAAGAACAGCAGTGATACGATCAACCCATTGCTGTGATTTAAATTTTGATTGTGGTTTCTTTGTTTAATGGCATATCAACCTTTGTGGGTTATTTGATGCCAGAGCTATACTTGTTGAAGAACAGCAGTGTTGTTATCATCCCATTGCTGTGATCTAAATTTTGATAGTGGTTTCTTTGTTTAATGGCATATAAACCTTTGTGGGTTATTTAATGCCAGGTTGCATGTTTAATCCTGACTGCTGGTGAGTAACAATACAGGAATACTTAACACTTTTGCCCAGTTATGGCTAATGGAATCAGAACAGGTGACCCCCGTGGATTCAATAAAGGATGTAGTTCGAAGTTCTGTGTAGGTTCCCAAGTTTGACAAACACCTGAAGAAGGCTGGAGGACATATCAGCTGAAACATGGAAATAACAATAAAGATGAAGGTAATAGTCCTAAAACCCTTCATGACAGCAGCCATGTGTTAATATATCTATAAGTTAATATGAATATTTTAAAATAATCTTTAATATAAGTAAGTAAAGTTAGCGACCATAGTCGAGGGTGACCCGAAGGCTCCCTTTTCGATAGCTACTACACCAAGGTGTAGGGGAGGGCGCTATTCCATTCCCTGGATTGCTCCACTTTACCCTTGAACCGTACCTTATAATGCTGAGTGTTAAGCAAGGTGGTATCAAGTTCCATTTTTAAAGTCTTTGGTATGACTCGACCTGGGATTGAACCCAGGTCTCCCGGGCCATTGGCGAACACTCTAACCGCTGGGCCAATATTTTACCATAGTTGTGACTATAACCAGGTTAATATCAAACCTTGTGTCAATATAACAATGAATAAAACCATATGTTAATATAGCCCTGAATATTTTAACATAATTAGCACAACCATTTCTTGATATAACCATTTATATAAGCACAAAGAAGTTATTTATATATTAGTTGTCTAAATTTCTGAGATGAAGCTTGATGATTTTTATCATTAAGGGTTTTCGGAAAATTATCTTCATCTTTATTGTTATTTCCACAACATTTCGGCTGATATGTCCTCTGGCCTTCTTCAGGTGTTTGTCGAACTCGGGAACCTTCATAGAACTTCTAAGGAGACAATCATCTGGAGGTTGCAGGTTCAATCCTGACTGCAAGCGAGTAACAATACAGGAACACTTAACACTTGTACCTGGTTATGGCCAGCAGAATCAGAACTGACGACCCCCATGGTTTCAATAAAGGATGTAGTTCGAAGTTCCATGACAGTTCCCGAGTTCAACAAACACCTGAAAAAGGCTGGAGGACATATCGGCCAAAATGTTGTGGAAATAACTATAAAGATGGAGACAATAGTCCAAAAATCCTTGTTTATATGTATATATATATATATATATATAAAGTTTTATATCTGTTCTATGATTCTGACGATGTGAAAATAACTCAGATGGTACAATTTGTTAAGAAAAAAGATATATCAAACTGATATCTGGGGGAAAATTCCATTAAAAAAAAACAACAAAAGACTAATAACATTCATTCTGCTTGAAAATAATCAACCAATATGACAATGCCTAGTCAAAAGAAAAAACACTGACAGAATACCTTAAGCTCAACATAAGAGTGCTCAATGCATCAAGTTGAGTTTAATATGCATACCTACAGAGTCAGAAGAAATCTACCTGTGCTTCACCTAACTGGGATCGTCAGGAAAAACTCTGATCTTATCGTGATTGTCCGGTTAGGTGAAACTTAGGTAGATTGCTTCTGACTCTCTTGGTATATATATATATATATTAGAATTATCATGACTAGAAAATCCGGCAAACACCTACGTGCGACATACAGAACACTGAACAGCTGTTTTGACCTTATTGGGTCTTATCAGCAGTGCACACTGTAATCTCCACCACTGGAGATCGAACTAACAACTACAGTATGCAGAAGCCGAAACTCTACCACTGGTCCACCGGTTCATGTCGAAAGTATATATATGTATATTTTTGTTTTGAGATTAAAATCTCCCTGGGCTATTTCCTTCACTTAAAAAAATTCCAGGAGTTCCAGCAATGCTGCAGCACCTTCCCTAGTACACTAAATGAATTCAGGAATTAGTGCCAGACACAACACTCATAAAAACTTTTGTCAGTAGATAATATTCATCTTTAGAGACCAATAACAAAATTCCAACATTCATGTTTGGCTTAAAGTGTGGGAGTCTATTAATCTTTCCAAGTCATGAGACAAAAAACCCCTGAAATCCCTGGGATTCCAACAGTCTCTCCGATTTCATTTTTTATTGAGTGCCCCATAGCTAGGGCCTTGTACCAAGCCAAACTTAGTAAATTACTATATTTTTTATGTTTTCTGAATGGCTTTTAAATAGTTATTACAAAACAAATTCATTTTGTTATTTTTATATTATGATTATATTTTTTTAAAACTCAGACGCTGACGACTGTCATAAAATGTTGTCTTTTTATTAATTATAATTTTTCTCCCATTTTTAATACCTTCCTCCTTTTTATCTAACGTTTTCTTTAGATTAACATTTTAAATGTATTCGTTCCATTTATTATTTTATTTCATTTCTTTACATGTAAAAAAAAAAAAGGAAAGAAAAAATGTTATTAATCATCTTAGTCACTGAGACATGCATAGATATTTAATGTTGTAAAAAAAAAATTCAAAAAACATTGGCAGGCAGAATGTTAATTTTCTAATCCACAACAAAGACGAGCGATGCACATGTAACATTTCACAATATTAAAAAAAATGGTTAAATAATCAAAAAGATCTTTTTTATTTATTTTTATTTTTAGATAAATCATTGACAATAATTTATAACATTGATTTGGATTTTTTTTTTAGGCCATCAACTTTATATTGTGTGTGTGTGTGTGTGTGTGTGTGTGTGTGTTGTATATATGTATATGTGTACATATTCAAATATATATGTTTATATATATGTGTGTGTGTGTGTGTATTTACATACATATATATATATATATTTGTGCATGAGTTTGTTTTTATATATATATATATGTGTGTGTGTGTGTGTGTTTTTATATATATTTGTGAATGAGTTATATATATATATATATATAGGTGTATTTATATATATATATATATATATGTGTGTGTGTGTGTGTGTATACATGTATATGTGTGCATGTATTTATACATATATATGTGTGTGTATATATATGTGTATGCATGTATTATATATATATATATATATATATATATATGTATATTTGTGTATGTGTGTGTAGACATATATATAATTTACTGTTAAAATGGTTGCAAATATTAAAATATAGTGCTCTGGACGCAAAAATGCAGAACAGTATATACACATCAATTATAACATAAACTAAGAGAAACTAAGACCACTCACAACTCTGGTTTTTATGCACACAGTTTTCTTATCCACATGGCTGAAGTCCATATCTATCCAAGGTTTAGAATGAAATTCATACATATATATTGTTATGTTGTGGAATGTGCCGATAGTGACCCATGTGATTTGAACACGGATCTCTAGCCAACAAACACAAGTGTTGAAATGTAATGTGCTACTGGAGTTCACATGACTAGAAATAGTAGATATATGTATGGATCAGTCAGAGCTCTGACATGTGATGAGTTGAGAGACACGTACGTATGAAAAATAGATGTTAAATGCAACATTACGAGTTAGTATTGTTTAGGGTTCCAGATTCAGTATTTGGCGTTTTACGAGGGTGAAGTATCAAACAAAATTACCCCGCTCACGGAACATTGCAAAAGTGGCAATGAAGAATTAGTTCCAAACATTATAATATATAACTTTTATACATTATATCTTGTTTATATATATATATATATATATATATATATATATATATATATAAAATAAGTAAGGTTCCCGAAGAAATCTGTATATCATCATAGCTTAATCTTAAGGGGGTGGTCCACATTGACTGCAAGCTGATAAAAACAATATGAGACATGCAGGCATAGTCACAGTGGCTGCAGCTAAAGGTCTGGTCAGGGTTTGATGGCATAGTTGCGTGATTCTCCCTCCTGTGCCTTTTGATCTTGAGGATGGCTCTGCGATTATTTTCAATAGAACAACCAACATATTGTCATGTGATAGCTCACGGAGACGAAGAGGTAAGACTGATACTATTCTCCCGTGGTGAATCAGCACTATCTAGCAGTCAAAAAGTGACCGTTAAGAGAGAATGTGGGTCACGCAGGGGAGACCAGGTGTTCGCACTTAGTGACCGCAGGTCGCTGGACATCGGAAGGGGAAAGAGAGAGAAGCCAAATGATTGGCTGGGACCCCAAAAACGGAAGTGGGACTCCCTTCCCCTCAGCGGAAGTAAATAGGAAGAAATTTAGTTTTTGAGCAGGGTTCATAGCGGGCAGACGAACCATAGCCATTTTACTCCGGGCTGAAGACAAAAGATTAACTGAGACACGAAGGACTCCAAATCCTTCAAGCCAGTATTAAAAACAGAACAAAGTCTAGTAGCCCGTGAAAGAAGAAAATTCTCCAGTGGAACCCCGTCGAAAATAAGATAAGTAACTTTGGGGACATTTTTCCTTTATACCCAAATTTCGTTTACCACTCTCTTTCTCAATTTGAAGAAGGATAAAAGCCAAGAAAAGACATTGATATTCGTGGACTGTCCAATTATATGTTTTGACACTCTGAACGTGTATATATAAGTAGTAAAGGATTTTATGTATTTTCATTTTACCATGTGGTCTATGTTGTTACTTCATGCTTTCTTTTCAGCTTCTATTCGCCTTATGTTATCTTGCTTAGAATTGTCCTATTAATTCCTAAAGTATCACACGGAAAACCGGAGTTGCCGACTACTGCAATATTAATATTATCACAACTAAAACCTATAGGCTCATTATCTTCCATTGTCTCGGGGAAGGAAGAAAGCGGCCTGGTGGGTGTGTGATAGTGTGAAATTTGGAACCCCTTGCCAGCGGCGGTCAGTCTGGTCCTAAATTATTCCCTCACGTAATATGCCAGTTCTTATATGTCTGAGAGAAAAACTCTGAACAGGACTTATTCCGTAGGGGATCAAGTGCCAACCTGCCCCGTCTTCACACGTGCGAAAATAAAGTCCCGTTTGGGATTTTAGTCGATTTGCCGTCACAATATATATATATATATATATATATATATCATATCACTTATATGTATATATAAGTTTTGGAATACAATCCAATGAAAAATCAGATTGATATAGTTTACTGTATACATATTTACCAACCCCTCTGCTCTGACAGGATATGACACAAGGTCAATTTTTAAGCGGAGTTTAACAGGTTTGAATTCAGAGTTTTCCTTCTCCTAGACTAGTTGCCTCACCAAGGCTGAAGAACCTAGTCTGCCCTACTATTTACCCATAGCTGGAGGGAGAATAATTGGATGTGAAATGCGATCAGTCTTGTCCAGGATTTGAACTCGTGTCGCCGTGTCCATTTCCTATGACGATAACCATTACACCACGGGCTCCTCACATAGTTTACTATATATCTTTATATATTGAAGCTATACTTATAAGAAAATTATGCTGATATTCATAGTAAAAGGGGCTTAGAATATGTTGAATGCATCTTCTGCGAAAGAGTAGTAACCCCCCCCCAAAAAAATAGGGGTGACCTTTGTATACTGCCTCTGGTAGTCAAGCTGTAATTCTGCAGTATCACTTCAATGCCATTACTCCCTGGTCCACTCTAACCTGGAGTAGAAGTTTGTTGTGGCCCCAGAAAGGGTCACTAATGAAAACACAAACATGGATATTAGATAACAGATTATATTACACAAGAAAGATAGAGTTATATAGATAAGGTAAGAAGTCTCGTCCTGTTCGGATAACACCGATATTGATCTGCCTCTGGCAGCAAAATCTCTAGAACTAATAACGGTGAGAAGAGTCCATTATGGTAAGATGGGTAAGGCTCCCACAACAAAGTTTTTGTTAGAGTCCTGTCTATGGGTCAAGTTGATCTGTTTGCAAATTATTTGTATTAGATAGCGTTGAATATTGGTTAGCTCAAGTAGAGTGGTGTCCAAAACTTCTCTGAGTAATTTGGTTGAGAAATAAGTAGATGAATGGACACCACTCATGCAAATGTGTTGGGTAGGTCCATTCTTGTAAAGTGAACCAATCCACATGCTGCTCATGCACTCTTTAATAAAAGAGGTGAGCTTTAGCTGGCTAGCTTTTCCAAGGAGGCAGCCATGTTACTTTTGGCTTGTAAAAGTGAGTGCTGTTTGTTGTTATTCTATAGACAGGAATGCTTGATACCCTATAACTCTTTGCAAAGAAATGATAATTTTATTGACAAAAAAAATGTTATGAAACACTGAAAATATCATTACAATTGCATTCACAAATGAATTAAATTTTGGTATTAAGTAACACATGAGGAGTTGATATGCCATTAAACAAATAAACCAAACAAAACCAGGTACAGGTTTGTGTTGTGGCTATTATGTAATCAGATAGCCTCCATGCAACTAAAATCATGCAGATTATTTGTATTATAATTATTAATACTTATTATATTAATCATTAGTAATACATGAAACCATATAACTGCATGAAAATTATTTGTATTAGATAGGAATACTTGAAACTATGCAACTGTATGAAAATTATTTGTATTAGATAGGAATACTTGAAACTATACAACTGTATGAAAATTATTTGTATTTGATAGGAATACTTGAAACTATACAACTGTATGAAAATTATTTGTATTAGATAGGAATACCTGAAACTATACAACTGTGTCCAAATTATTTGTATTAGATAGGAATACCTGAAACTATACAACTGTATGAAAATTATTTGTATTAGATAGGAATACTTGAAACTATACAACTGTATGAAAATTATTTGTATTAGATAGGAATACCTGAAACTATACAACTGTATGAAAATTATTTGTATTAGATAGGAATACCTGAAACTATACAACTGTGTCCAAATTATTTGTATTAGATAGGAATACTTGAAACTATACAACTGTATGAAAATTATTTGTATTAGATAGGAATACCTGAAACTATACAACTGTATGAAAATTATTTGTATTTGATAGGAATACTTGAAACTATACAACTGTGTGAAAAATATTTGTATTAGATAGGAATACCTGAAACTATACAACTGTATGAAAATTATTTGTATTAGATAGGAATACTTGAAACTATACAACTGCATGAAAATTATTTGTATTAGATAGGAATACTTGAAACTATACAACTGTATGAAAATTATTTGTATTAGATAGGAATACCTGAAACTATACAACTGCATGAAAATTATTTGTATTAAATAGGAATACTTGAAACTATACAACTGTAAGAAAATTATTTGTATTACATAGGAATACTTGAAACAACATTACTGTGTGCAAATTATTTGTATGAGATAGGAATACTTGAAACCATATAACTGTTTGCTAACAAATGATTATTATAAAATAGAAATAGTTACTTCAAACAATTATTTGTATAAATTAATAGTATTAGATCATCATCATCATGTCGTGCCGCTAGCACGGATATCCCTGACCCTCTCTTGCCACTTCTCCCTATCATTCATTGCCTCTGGCAGGTCTTCAGGGCTACATCCTGTATCCTCACATAGCTGCTGTATGTATGTTCGAGCTGGTTGTCCTACTTTTGCTTGGCCATATGCAGGGGTCCATAGGAGTACATCACTTATGAGCTTGTCCTTGCTTCTCCAGCAGTGTCCTGCATGTCTGGTTCATCTAGTATAATTGGTGCCTTGTGGGGTTTTGCTGCCAGGACTTGTTCAATATTGCTCACAACATTCTTGTGTAATTGCCATCCAGGTTTTTCTCCAGCTGTTTAGTTAGCGTCCAAGTAGTGCATCCATACAGCAGTATCGACATGACCGCTGCCTGGAAGAAACTGCATTTCATTTTATTGGTCAGGTTTGATTTCCATATGATCAAAAGCCTATCGATAGCTGTCCATGCCTTCGTTAGCTGTGTGTCGATGTCTTTTTCAGTTGATGAGATGCTGCTTCCTAGGTAGGTGAATTTGTTTACCAGTTTCAAAGAGGTTCCGTCTAGTGTGGAAATGTCACCTGTTTGATTATAGCACATATATTCAGTTTTGTGTGCATTGACATGGAGGCCAATGCCTGCGACGGCTTGTTCCAAACTATGCAGCATTAGATAGGAATACATTAAACTATATAACTGTGTATGAATTATTTGTCTCATATTTTGGTATTGAATAACCCATATGGGATTGATATGCCCTTAAACTATTAAAGTAAACCAAATCAATTGCATAACTGCTTGGTCTGCCTCTGAGAAGAAATAATAATTTCTTTGAAAAAATTTTTAAAAAAGAATGTGATAAAATACACGAAACGTTATGTGTTGTCAGTTAAAGGAGTGGCTATTGGTCAGTTTATCAAATTCCACTGTCCAGTACTTAGACTGCATCTGTCACTCTTCAGACCTAAATAAGTGACACTCTTGAAATGCAGAGTTGACGCATATATGGGAAATTCATCACTTGCTAAAAAAAATGTGCTTCACACTTGATATCATCAGATGTTGAAAAAAAATACAGACGTCATAGTATTTTTTTTTTCCTGAAATCCTGTTGAGAATTTTGAAAGGAAGTATTCTTGTTGGTGAGAGAGACAATTAAATATTTTTAAGTCATGTTAATTCTTGTTGAGTTATTTTATACGAAATTCAGCTTAACAGTTGTGCTCTCCGATTATAAAGTAAAGTTGGCAACCTTAGTCAAGGGTGACCCGAAGGTTCCCTTTTCAATAGCTACCACACCGAGGTGTAGAGGAAGGCACTACTCCATTCCCTGGATAGCTCCACTTTACCCTAGATCCTTACCTTATAATGATGTGTGTTAAGCAAGGAGGCATCAAGTAACATTTTTGAGTCTTTGGTGTGACTTGACCTGGGATTGAACCCAGGTCTCCTGGGCCATTGGCAAACACTCTAACCATTATGCCAATGTCCGGTTAAGTAAAGTTGGCTACCTAAGTCGAGGGTGACCCAAAGGCTCCCTTTTCAATAGCTACCACACCGAGGTGTACAGGAGGGCACTACTCCATTCCCTGGATTGCTCCACTTTACCCTTGATCCTTAATTTATAATGCTGAGTGTTAAGCAAGACGGCATCAAGTACCATCTTTTGAGTCTTTGGTATTACTCGACCTGGGATAGAACTCCAATCAACTGGACCATTGGCGAACATTTCTACTCATTAGGCTGATTATATAGGCTATAAAAATCAAGCATGTCAGCCCTTGATGGGTTATTTCATGCCATAGTCAATTTAACAATTATGCTCTCGACAAAAATCTATCATGTCCGCCCTTGTTGAATTATTTTAGACCAAAGTTAGTTTAATAATCTTGCACTCCTATTATACAGGGTGTCTCAAAATAGATGAAACCAATTAATATGATAATGATATATTACTTAGACAAGCCCAATGACCGTCATTTGGAACATGTCCTGTAAAAAATGCATCCATTGAGCAAGAGTCATCCAATCAAATTGTTTTTAACTGTTATTATATCAACTTTCAGGACATGCAATTGTTTTTTTGTGTTTCTTGTCTCAGTAATAAATCATTATCATATTAATGGCTTACATCTATTTAGAGACAGTTTTGAATGACTTTGTCTCCAAATAAGTAGTGAGGCAAGGCATTGTGATGGAGGATTAATAGTTGTTATAGCATACTATTTTCAAATCTGAAGCAAAAAAGAACCAACACTATTATTAGTAGACTTATTAGCAGTCACATGGGTCCCATGTATATTGAGACATCCTATATACACTACAAAAATGTATCATGTCAGACCTTGTTGGTTTATTTTTATGCCAAAGTCTGTTTAACAATTATGCTCTCCAATTATACACTCTACAAAAATGTATCATGTCAGACCTTGTTGGATTATTTTATGCTAAAGTCAATTTAACAACTATGGTCCCTATTTATTTACAGTACATAAATATATCATTTTAAACAAGGATAGACTTAATTCATCAAGTTGCTTAAAATCCTTTAGTTGTACCCCATTTAAATAATGAACAGGTTAATCTATTCTTAACTTCTTCTTTTCTTGTTATTTACTAAACTTGACTTAGTCCATCTTAGTACTGAACTCTTTTATAACTACTCAACTTTGGTGATCTAGCGGGATTCAATACTTATTGCCTGATAAGTCAATTAACTTATTTTATGGGAATGCACTTGTTCTCTATTTTCTTTTCTCTATCAAATATTATGCTATATAGTAGATAAAATGCTTTCACAATAAAAGAATTAATATAACCATATGTTAATAAAACCATCAATATCTTAACATAAATATTAATTCATTTTTCCGCCATGTTTTCATTCCTTGTTCGTGGTGAATATTAATCACATAGTCTAAAAATAGGCTGCAAAAATTTCTAATCAAATTTAAACAAAATAACTATATGTTAAGATAAGGACTTATTGATTCACAATACACACATCCATATATATATATATATATATATATTATTCGGTCCAGTTACTCTGGAGTCAGGAATAATTCCGTCAGGACAAAAAAAATCATTCAACTATGAAGATTTAAATTGTCCTGGTAAAGCGCTCAATATAACTGACATTACAGAGCAATAATTCCTTTAAGAAAAACAAAAAAAAAAGTCACATTAGGATTATGAATTTATTTCCATCCTGTTATGGGGATTGATATGAATCAATAACACCAAAAATAACAACTTCTTCAGATCTAATGGATAAAATAATTACAGTCAGAATAGACACAGGACAGAAGGGTGGGAGAGGGTAGAAGAGGGATGAAGAGTTTCCTCCCCATTTCGCCCACTTCCAGTTTTTCTTTTTATTATTACCAATTTGAATCACAATAAAGTAACCAGACGTATATTCTAAATTCACTTTCTACAGCGAATTGAATTAAAAAAATTTTTTAAATTTAAATTCTAAATACATTCCAACGTAAATCTCCAGATTTAATCATAATTTAGGGAATTACAACATTTCTTTTTAACCTTATGTAAAAGTTACACTAATATATATATATATATATATATAGAGAGAGAAGTCCCATGGCAAACACACTGAATGTCAGGACACTTGGCAAATGAATTTTTCTTTTGGGAGGTACATGTTCAACTTGGAAGGGGTATGTTTCAAATTAGCAGGAGCTGCTTGGTTTGTTTGTTTCTTTATTTATGTACGTGTCATCCTAAATCTGTCTTTCCTATTTCAAAACAGCACCATTCAGTTTTATGTTAAATCCATTTGGGGTCAGTATTAGTAGGTGTTTTATCCATTTATCATCATGTTTCTATTCTAGCTGTAATATCGTCCAATGTTGTAGAATAATAATAGCACTTGCCACCATAATGTCCATGCAATGACGTGTTCGTATGTTCACAATCAGATGTCACAGCCCATGCAAGGACGTGCCCATATGTGCACAATCAGATGTCACAGCCCATCCAATGACATGCCTGTATGTGCACAATCAGATGTCACAGTGTATGCAATGACATGCACATATGTGCACAATCAGATGTCACAGCCCATCCAATGAGGTGCCTGTATGTGCACAATCAGATGTCACAGCCAATCCAATGAGGTGCCTGTATGTGCACAATCAGATGTCACAGCGTATGCAATGATGTGCATATATGTGCACAATCAGATTTCACAGCATATGCAATGACATGCCTGTATGTGCACAATCAGATGTCACAGCATATGCAATGACATGCCTGTATGTGCACAATCAGATGTCACAGCATATGCAATGACATGCCTGTATGTGCACAATCAGATGTCACAGCCCATCCAATGAGGTGCCTGTATGTGCACAATCAGATGTCACAGCCAATCCAATGACGTGCCTGTATGTGCACAATCAGATGTCACAGTGTATGCAATGACATGCACATATGTGCACAATCAGATGTCACAGCCCATCCAATGAGGTGCCTGTATGTGCACAATCAGATGTCACAGCCCATCAAATGACGTGCCTGTATGTGCACAATCAGATGTCACAGCGTATGCAATGACGTGCCTGTATGTGCACAATCAGATGTCACAGCATATGCAATGATGTGCACATATGTGCACAATCAGATGTCACAGCGTATGCAATGACATGCCTGTATGTGCCCAATCAGATTTCACAGCGTATGCAAAGAAGTGCCTGTATGTGCACAATCAGATGTCACAGCGTATGCAATGACATGCACATATGTGCACAATCAGATGTCACAGCCCATCCAATGACGTGCCTGTATGTGCACAATCAGATGTCACAGCCCATCAAATGACGTGCCTGTATGTGCACAATCAAATGTCACAGCGTATGCAATGACGTGCCTGTATGTGCACAATCAGATGTCACAGCCCATCAAATGACGTGCCTGTATGTGCACAATCAAATGTCACAGCGTATGCAATGACGTGCCTGTATGTGCACAATCAGATGTCACAGCATATGCAATGATGTGCACATATGTGCACAATCAGATGTCACAGCGTATGCAATGACATGCCTGTATGTGCACAATCAGATTTCACAGCGTATGCAAAGAAGTGCCTGTATGTGCACAATCAGATTTCACAGCGTATGCAAAGAAGTGCCTGTATGTGCACAATCAGATTTCACAGCGTATGCAATGACATGCCTGTATGTGCACAATCAGATGTCTCAGCATATGCAATGACATGCGCATATGTGCACAATCAGATGCTCGATAAATAGTCCTCCTTCTCCTCAAGTAGCATTCTTCTTTGGCAACTCTGTTTGCTTTATAACTGTGTACTTATGTGAACAACTTCACAAATTCGATAAATGTAGGTCTTTTTTCAACTATTTTTATTCCAGCTGAATTTTGCATCCCTATTAAAATCATGACCATTGGACTGAAAATGTTGTTCCCCAAGTAATACTTAGTTATAATCCATAGATTTGATTCTGTGTCTGTAGTTTTTTAATCTAAAGTAAAATGGCCATTTTGACTTTTAGCGACATGTGTTGTAAGTAAGTTGGCCACTATAGACAAGGGCAACCAGAAGGCTCCCTTTTCAATAGCGATTCACTCATCATACCATATATATATATATATATATAATTTCTATTTTTCTGGGTTAGATCTGTTGAAATTTCTTTTCATTTTGGCATAATCTAGATGACAATTTACTTATCACACCTTGTATGAGAAGAAATTAGTGTTAAAGATTTTTTTTGTTTTTTATTTTATTCATTTATTTAACTTTTTGCTGTGGATTTAAATAATTTTAAACCCTTATTAAACTTAAGAAGCCATTCATAATTTTTTTTAAATAACATATATATATATATATAAAAAGTAAAGTTGGCGACTGTAGTTGAGGGCGACCAGAAGGCTCCCTTTTCAATAGCTACTACACCAAGGTGTAGGAAAGGGTGTTACCCCTTTCCCTGGATGGCTCCACTTTACCCTTGATACATACCTTATATTGCTGAGTGTTAAGCAGGGATGTATCAAGTACCATTTTTTAAAGTCTTAGGTATGACACAACCTGGGATTGAACCCTTAGCAAACACTAGTCAAGTAAATAAAATACATTTTTACTTTTGCAGCATAAATATATGTACATATTCAAGACAAAATCCACAATCATATTTCAAAATCTTTCTTCCTAATTGCATAAATCCAAGCCAGCTGGGGCTATGAAATATGCCAACTGCATCTTAGCAGAGGCTGGGCAAAACTTCCATCCAACAAGTGTCCTGGATATGACTCTAAACTGCACCTGATGATGTGGTTTCAGTTGTAGAGTTTGGGAAATGTGGAGTACCCTTACATTTCTATTATTCCCAGGTCCACTCTGACTTAAGAGGTCAGGGTTCAATCTATGGGTCAAATAGAGCTGTTTAATCATTTTCTATACTTTAAACCATTTAGCTGAACTATTAAGATTACATAGGAATATTTGAAGTCATTTAACTGTATGAATAGTAAATAGTAACACTTGAAACCATTTAACTGTGTGCAAATAGAGCTATTAGTCTTAAATAGCAATGCTTGAAACCATCTGTGTACAAACAAATAGCAATACTCAAAACCACTTGATCGTGTGCAAATAGAATTATTAGTGTTAGATAGCAATACTTGAATCGATTTAACTGTGCGCAAACAAATGAGCTTACAAACTATTTGTTTATAGTATATATGATATACTGGATTTAGCATTAAATAACCTGCAAGGGCTAACATATCATGAAGCACAACCAAACCAAACCTCATTATATATATGTTGTAGGTGACTCACCTCTGACCAGAATAATGGATTTACCCAAAAAGAATATTAATCAAGAACTAAGCTGGTAGAGCAGAGAGCAGCAGCAGCTGTAGTAAGCACCTTGCCTGTCTTCGTGTATGTTGAACCAAGGAGACCTTCCTTAGAGACTAGGATACATTTGTGTAGCACCTCATATCTCCATGTTTAGTTATTTATTTGTTGACCCCTAATAATCGGTCATAACAATATATATATATATATATATATATATATATCTTTCAGCTTTTCCATTGGATGTCCTTGCTCCAATCTGATAAATATAAACTGGATTTAGCATTAAATAACCTGCAAGGGCTAACATACCATGAAGCACAACCAAATCAAACCAAACCTAATTATATATATATATATATATATATATATATATATATATATATATATATATATATATATATATATCTGTCAGCTTTTCCATTGGATGTCTTTGCTCCAATCTGATAAATTTTGTCTTTGGATTTCAGTCACACAGTCTACTGTTTTCTATATGAATATATTCTAAATGCAACTTAAAGTCTAGACATTTATCACAGTCAATCATTCTCAATTCTATTTTGAACAATCCAGTGGTATTATCACCAGATCTCTTTCTCCAAGTTCCCACCATCACCTTCAACCCCCCTCCAATGCTTTAATCAGACAATGGAATTAAAGACAAATTAAACAATGTCTGCTGCTAGTTCAATTTCTACGTTTTTCAATGAATACCTCCATTTTTGTTTTATCTAATATTTAATTTTCTCACAAAACAACCAAATCTTTGTTTCTTATTTTCATGCTACGTTCTTTCTTTCTTTCTTTTTTTTTCTTCTTCTTTAATTACACCCCTCCTTGGCTTCTAGCTCTTATTTCTCTTTTTTTTTTCTTATCTTTTTAAATTTTGTCCTTGGACTCACCAAGTGGTATGTCTTGCAATATTGGCTTACTTACATGTTGGTTATTTTATGTGTACAAGGGTGGATTGGAAGCCTGAGCATAAAATTGGAGTAAATACAGAAATTGGCTCATTAACTTGTTCTATGACTCTCAAAAGCAGCTGGGATATTTTTCGTTAATGAAAAAATGGAAAATATTGTAAAAACCCAGCTGCTCTTATTTACCAAACTATGAAACGGAATATCCAATCTAATTAGTAAATCCATCCTTTTATGTCTAATCTTAGTACTGTGTTTATTAATCTTTTTTACACCAGTCATATTAGTACTAATAATAATTTACACTAGTCATATTAGTGCCAATGATGTTATATGACACTAAACTTCATCTGATTATCAGGCTCCTGTTTTAGAGCTCTGAGAAGTGTTGAGTCACTACTTCATTGCCATTACTCCCAAGTCCACTCTGGAGCAGTAGTACTTGTTAGGGTCCTATCTCTAGCCCTAATAGATCTATTTTAAAGTTATTAGGAATATATGAAACCATATAACTATGAGTAAACAAATGATTATTTTTAAATAGAATTATTAATATTAGCAAGAATAGTTGAAACTATTTAACTGTATGCAGATTATTTGTATTAAGAATTTTCACTTGAAGCTTTAACTGTTTACGAAGGATTATTATTTGTTACTTGAAACCATATAACTGTGTGGAAACAAAGGACTATTATTAAATAAAGATATTTGCCAAAAAAACATATAATTATTAGGATTAGAGTGGAATACTTGAAACTATTTTTTTTTTAGCGGTCACATCAATACTGCAATATGGCTGCACTACATGGATGCTAACAAAACGGCTGGAGAAGAAGCTAGACAGCAATTACACAAGAATGCTACGTGCAATCTTGAACAAGTCCTGGCGGCAACACCCCACAAGACACCAACTGTACAGCCACCTGCCCCCTATCACGAAAACTATTCAAGTTAGACGAACCAGACATGCAGGACACTGCTGGAGAAGCAGAGACGAACTCATAAGAGATGTACTCTAATGGACCCCCACACATGGCCGTGCAAAAGCAGGACGACCAGCACGAACATACATTCAGCAGCTATGTGAGGATACAGGATGTTATCCTGAAGACCTACCTAGGGCGATGAACGATAGGGAGGAGTGGCGAGAGAGGGTCAGGGATATCCGTGCTACCAGCGCGACATGATGATGATGATGACTTGAAACCATACAACAGTGCTAATTATTTGTATTAAGAATACTTATTTTTATCATTTAGTGTATTCAGACTATTGTCTTTATCTTTATTGTTATATTCACAACGTTTCGGCCAATGTGCCATTCAGCTTTCTTCAGGCGTTTCATCTCTAACTTGGGAGCGTACACAGAGCTTCAATCCAAACCCTTTATTTAATCGATGAGGGTAGATAGTTCTAATTTCGTTAACCATAACCGGTTACAAGTGTCAAGGTATTGTAAGAATTCCTTGTTATGTTAACCTAGAGACAGGATTGAACTTGCAACCTCTTGACGGTTTTACTGAGAAGCTCTCTAACCAAATGCCTATATCTCTTATGCCATGTGATTTGCTGAACCGTAGTTACTTGAAGCTAAGTTCATTTACTAAGGATAATTATTATTAGTTATTTGAAACAATATAATTGCTTGAAAATTATTGGCGTGAGATAAGAATAAGTAAGTAGAGTTGTCTCCCTTTAGTCAAGGGTGACCAGAAGGCTTCCTTTTCAATAGCTACTACACTGAGGTGTAGGGGAGGGTGCTACTCCTTTCCCTGTATTGCTCCACTTTACCCTAGATACGTACCTTATATTGCTGAGTGTTGGCAAGGAAGTATTAAGTACCATTTTTAAAGTCTTTGGTATGACGCGACCTGGGATTGAACCCAGGTCTCCCAGACCATTGGCGAACACTCTAGATAAGAATACTTGAATCTGTATAACTGTGTGCAAAATAAAAATGACTATTATTAAATAGAAATATTAATAGTAGAAAGATTTCAAACCTAGAGATTATTGTTAGTTACTTGAAACCATATAATTTCTTGTAAATTATTGGTGTTAGATAAGAATACTTGAAATCATATAACTATGTACAAACAAATATAATTCAAAAGGAATAGTTACCGGAAACCGTATAATTGTCTATGAATTATTATAAGATAGGAATACTTGATGCCATATAATAGTGTGCAAACAAATTATCATAAGTATAGCTTTGGCATTAAATAACCCATGCAGGTTGATATGCCAATAACAAAAACGAATTAAACCAAACCATAGACAAATAAAAAAAAAGTGTGATAGCAATTGACCATTGAAAATCAAAGAAATTTTGATTCTAATAAGACATTTACAAATGAATTAAATTCAGGCATTAGATAATCCATGTGGAGTTGAATTGCTGTTGAACAACAACAAAACAAAAACAAACAAGTCATCATTCATTTCTGATTTTAGCACCATATTTA
This sequence comes from Sepioteuthis lessoniana, assembly GCA_963585895.1. NCBI lineage: Eukaryota > Metazoa > Mollusca > Cephalopoda > Myopsida > Loliginidae > Sepioteuthis > Sepioteuthis lessoniana. The sequence continues at coordinate 6,565,223 of OY757945.1, read as the reverse complement.
TTTTTGTTATACCAATAGAAAAATAAATAAAGGCATAGATAAAAATAACAGTCTTGATACTTATAAATAAAAATAATAGTGTTGATAAGGATTAATTAAAATAATAGTGTTGATAAGGATTAATTAAAATAATAGTGTTGATAATGATTGATAAAAATAATAATGTTGATAATGATAAATAAAGGTAATAATGTTGATAATGATTAATAAAGATAATAGTCTTGATAATGATTAATAAAGATAATAGGGTTGATAATGATGATGATGATCATCATCATGTCGTGCCATCAACACAGATCTCCCTGACCCTCTCCCACTACCCTTCTCTATCATCCATCACTTCCGATAGGTCTCCAAGGCTACATCCTGTATTGGCACAGAGCTGTTGTATGTAGGTTCTAGCTGGTCGTCCTACCTTTGCTCAGCTATGTGAAGTGGTCTACAGGAGTATGTCACTTAAGAGTCCAGAATGAGTTGATAATGATAAATAGAAATAATAGTGTGGACAATGATGAATGAATATAATAGTGTTGATAATGATAAATTAATATGATGGAGTTGATATTTATACGACTTTGTGTAAAAGTGTGTTAAAAGTAATAGACAAATCAACCAACTGGGTACAAATGAATGATGGTGTCCTACTAGAATAAAATGAGACACTTGTGTTTCAACACAAGTAACTGAAAATAGCAAACCTCCAGATGATATAAATAGCGGTACTGTGCTGTTAGGGAGAACATTAATCAGTGAACTTCTTTGAGAGAAAGACTTCAGTCATAACTTGGCCGGTACATTCTTGGTTCAAAGCGATTCTATTATTGTTCTAGGCAAGACTGTAGTGTTACAAATATTAACAATCTTTCATTTGTCTTATTTTCTATTGAATGTATTAATTTCACTTGGAATGAAATACCTTTGTCACATTATGTACATGAGAGTGTCACAAAAAGTATTAAAATATTTCAGATTAAATTGGATGGTTTCAGTAAAACCTTCAGATAGTATAAATCGAGGTACCATGCTGCTAAAGTGGACATTAGTTTGAGGACTTCTTTGAGAGAAAGACTTTCAGTAATAGCTTGATCAGTACACTCTTGGTTCAAAATGATTCTGTTATAGTAACAATTTTTCGTTTGTCTTATTTTATGTTGATGTATTAATTTCACTTGGAATGAAATATTTATTCTTTTGTTAAGTTGTCTGTCAATTATTACTTTTTATGTTCATGTGAATGTTACAAAAAATTATTTGACTGGTTTTCTTTTTGTTTCTGTGTTTCTTTCTGACTATCAATATAGATTTTTTGTCTCGGTAAACCGATCCTCGATCTTCACACTTTTTGAACATACCTAATCATACTTTAAGTCATCCATTTGTTATTAAATCTATGGTGACAGGACGATAAGAGATAGATATCAAAATAGGGTCTCCATAGTGATTAAATAGGACACAAAATAAATAAAAAGAATTATGAGAAAGCTGAACAATGATATTCAGCAAATAAAATGTATTTCAAAAATACGTAAGTTTAAAAAGTTATTTTGTCTTAGTGTTCATAATTTGAAATTCTTTTCTATTTTTTTTTAGAATTAATCAGTTTACTGTGGAGTGAAGAGTTATTTCATATATTTTTTACTCACAGTTTGTGTTAACATAGAAAGTGTTTTCAATTGATCTTAAACATGTCTGTTCATTACCAAGATTTCTCTGTTACTACTGATAATCCTTTTTTTTTTCATTCAAACCTTAGTTTCTCATAGCATGCTGGGAGATTAAAATATTCTGTTCGTTTAATTTTCTTTTTCTTTCTTTGTATTAATTATTCAATTTTCTTATGCACTAAAAACCCTTCACTCCTTGCCAAAGGAGAATTTCATAACTTTCTCTTCATATTTCCTTCTATTCCTTCTGTCTGGCTGGCTAAATCAAAATCTATGTATCTGTCCATATTGATGTATGAAGTGCAATCAAGAAATTTCAAGACTGAATCTTTAAATTTAAAAAAAAGTAAATGAAGATGTGTACACAGCTGAGAAATTTACATAGTAAAATGATGATGTCTAGACATCTAAATTACTTATTGTGAATTGAATTACCAAGACCAGAAAATCCACCGAACACCTACATAGGTGTTCGGCAGATTTTCTAGTCATGGTAATTCAATTCACAATATTAATTCCTCTACTTAAAAAATAAAAATATGTACATCTACTCCCTTGCCCCTGAGGTATAATAATTATGCGGATGCATATTTCTAAGATTCTCGGGAAGACATGGACCTGGGGAGTGACTGTGTCCTCTGGAAAGAGTACGGATGTGACTTGCAAGACACATTTAGGTTATTTGGCCGTGCAATTACCATGACTAGTTGATTTTGGCGTCACTTATGTGCGATATCAACTGGTGGCTCAGTTGTAGAGTTTCAGCACTGCAATCTGTGATCACTGGTTTGATTTCAAGTGGTGGAGATTATGGTATACACTGCTGATGAGACCTAATAAGGTCGAAACAGCTGTCCAGTGTTCCCATATATCGTGCTTAGTTGTTCGGTGGATTTTCTGGTCATGGTAATTCAATTCACAATATTAATTTCTCTACTTAAAAGATAAAAATATGTACACCTAAATTACAGTTTAGATATGTGTATAGCTGAGTAACTTATATCATAAAAGAATGATATCTAGACGTCTAGATTACTGTCTAGATGTGGGTACAGCTGAGCAAAATATATAATAAAGTTATGATGTCTAGACGTCTAGATTTAGCACAGCTGAGTAACTTATATATATAATAAAGGGATGATGTCTAGACATCTAGATTACTGCCTAGATATGTGCACAGTTGAGCAATTTATTTAATAAAAGAGAGATGACTTGATGTTTAGGCTACTGTTTAGATATATGCATAACTGTGCTATTTATATAATAAAAGGATGATGTCTAGACATCTAGATTACTGTCTAGATATGTGTACAGCTGAGGAAATTATATAAATAATAAAGGGATGATGTCTAGACATCTAGATTACTATCTAGATATGTGTACAGCTGAGGAAATTATGTAAATGATAAAGGGATGATGTCTAGATATCTAGATTACTGTCTAGATATGTGTACAGCTGAGGAAATTATATAATAAAGAGATGATGTCTAGATGAGTCAGTGCCAGTTATGGATAATTTTTCTATCTGCAGTCTCAAGACTTTTTGAATAGTTGGGTTTTTTTTGTTTTTGTTTTTTTTTTTTGCAAAACACAGCATTGTGCAAGTTCAGAGCCTTCCATACTCACCAGACCCTCACTGTTAAACTTTTTCTTGTTTTCAAAATAGAAAATTCATCTTGAAAAAATTTGAGAATGTGGGAGACTTTAAAAGAAATATAGTTGTACAGCTTTAAACAGTATGAAAAGAGATGTTACGAAGGTACCTCGACAAATGGAAAACTTGCTGGAGGAACTGTATTGAATGATAAGGAAACCATTTTGCAGAAAATTAACATTTCATTCATTGTTTATTCCTGTATTTGTAAATAGAGCTTCAGTCTCAATACTTTTTGAAAATACTTCATATTTATCCATGTCTAACTTTCCTTTTTGAATTAAGGTTAACTGATTCATGATTAATGCCATATCAAACCTTGTTGGTAATTTAATGCCAAATCTTATATATATATACAAGTTATAAGTTAATAGTTTGTTTGTAACTTTATTTTAAAGTGATTTGTTTGCCCACGATTAAATAGTTTTAAGTATTCCTATCTAACACTAATAATTCTATTTAATATTAATCATTTATTTACATGCAGTTAAATGGTTTCAAGTATTCCTATCAAACACTAATAATTCTGTTTAATATCAATCATTTATTGACATGCAATTAAATGGTTTCAAGTATTCCTATCAAACACTAATAATTCTGTTTAATATTAATCATTCATTTACATGCAGTTAAATGGTTTCAAGTATTCCTATCAAACACTTATCATTCTATTTAATATTAATCATTTATTTGCACACTGTTTAATTGTTTCAACTTTTCCTATCAAACAAAAATCATTCTATCTAATATTAATCATTTATTAGCAACCAGCTTATTGGCCTAGTGGGTAGAGTGTTCACCAATGGTCCGGTAGACCTGGGTTTAATCCCAGGTCGCGTCATACCAAAGACTTTAAAAATGGTACTTGATACCTCCTTGCTTTACACTCAGCAATATAAGGTACATATTAAGGGTAAAGTGGAGCAATCCAGGGAAAGGAGTAGTGCCCCACCTACACCTCAGTGTAGTAGCTATTGAAAAGGGAGCCTTCTGGTTGCCCTCGACTATGGTCGTCAACTTTACTTTACTTATTTGAAAGTAGTTATAAAGTTTCAAGTATTGCTAATTAACATTAGTAATTCTATTTATAAAGTATTCCTATCTAATACAAATAATTTGCACAACTATAAAAATTAGGCAATTTTTCCTGAAAATTTCTTAATAATCTGAACAGTTGGTTCTTAATCAATGTCGATCTGAGGAAAGTTTGGTACAATGATCAGTAACAAAAAATTTAGAGGTGTGTGTGCAGGGGGTTCCAACAGAACACGTGGACCAATAAATGTCTTCAAGGATGGGAGATAGGTAACAACAAAAATATCCAAATCAAACTTTAACAAAGGTATTAGCACAAAGTGAAATGTCTACAGCATTATCCAGGATTTGAACTCTGGTCACCTATTTTATTTCCTACAATGAAAACCTTTAAGCTAAGCACTCCTCTTGAATAGAAGCATCAATATCATCATGGACCTCTGTAAAATGTTAATTTGACTCCTTCACTCCTTTTTAAATAGAAGCATCAATACCATTATGGATTACAGTTAATTATAAAATGCTAATAAAAATCCTTCATTCCTTCTTAAATAGAAACGTCAATATCATCATGGACGACAGTTGATTACAAAATGCTAATTAGAATTCTATGCTCCTTCCTGAATAGAAGCATCAATATCATCATGGACAGCTGTTAACCACGAAATATTAATAAGAATAATTCATTCCTTCCTAAATAGAAGCATCAGTATCATCATGGACCACTGTTAACTATAAAATACAAATTAGAATCTTTCACTCCTTCCTAAATAGAATCATCCATATCATCATGGACAGCTATTAACTATGAAATGCTAATTAGAATCCTTCACTCCTTCCTAAATAGAAGTATCAATATCATCATGGACAGCTGTTAACTATGAAATGCTAATTAGAATCCTTCACTACTTCCTAAACAGAAGTATCAGTATCATCATGGACAGCTGTTAATTATGAAATACTTATTAGAATCTTTTACTCCTTAAACAGAAGCATTGATATCATCATGGACCACAATGAAATGTTAATTAGAATCAGTCACTCTTTCTTAAATAGAAGCATCGGTATCATTATGGACCACAATAAAATGCTTCACTCTTTCCTTGAAACGTCAATGTCATTATGGACTATCTTTACAATTGGAACCCATTGGATACGAGCGTCGTCTAGTTATTCCTTTTTTTTACTTGCAATTTTCTTTCATCGTTAAATTTTAGATTTCTTTTTTATTGTAAACATCTCACTGTGCTCGTCATTTTATTGTTCCTCATAACACTGACAGTTTTTTTTTCTTTTAATAACTTTTCGGCTTCCTACAATGTCAATATGTCTTTGTTATATTTCACACTGTCTAGCGGTCATTCTGACACAAACATCGCTGATTTGCTAAGTTATCGATTTCATTTGGTTCCTCCATCCACATCCCCTTACTTTCTAAAATATCTGTGGCTGTTCTGGGCGTATTCAGGTGAGAAATACTCTTCTTGGCTGTGCAGAAGAGTGGGACAGGTGAATACTAGGTTTGCAATCAAAAAATGCTGTGTAATCTGTTTGATCAGTAAAAAAAATTACGGCAATATTTTTTTTTTTTTTGTAATTTAAATTACTTAATAGAAACATATGTCTCATAATAGTTGATTGAAGGGTCTGTAAATTTTAGACAACAAATGTAACACCCATAAAAAGACAAAAGTACTAATATCTATATCGTCAACAAATTATTACAACTAGCAGTAAAAACGGCGACCGTAGTCGAGGGTGACCCAAAGGCTCCCTTTTCGATAGCTACTACACCAAGGTGTAAGGGAGGGTGCTACTCCTTTCCCTGAATTGCTCCACTTGACCTTTGATCCGTACCTTATCCTATTTACCAACCCCTCCGCTCGGGCAGGATATGACACAAGGTCAATTTTTAAGCGGAGTTTAACAGGTTTGAATTCAGAGTTTTCCTTCTCCTAGACTAGTTGCCTCACCAAGGCTGTAGAACCTAGTCTGCCCTGCTATTTACCCATAGCTGGAGGGAGAATAATTGGATTCATACCTTTCCCAAGGGTATTAGTGCTATGTGAAATGCAATTAGCCTGGTCCAGGATTTGAACTCGTGTCGTCGTGTCCATATCCTGATCCGTACCTTATAATGCTGAGTGTTAAGCAAGGAGGCATCAAGTACCATTTTTGAGTCTTTGGTATGACTCGACCTGGGATTGAACCCATATCTCCCGGGCCACGTGTTGGAAGATAGTCATTATTAAAAGTAAAAGACATAGTCACTTTATTAAAGTTTACGATGATTATTCATTTTTAAAGGATTCACCCCAATCAGCTGGTGTTGAAGAATACACCGACTGCATCTCTGCAGAAGGGCAGGGCCTCCTTCCTCCAACGAATGTCCTGGATATGATATCAAACCATCAGATGATGAGACTTCAGTCCTGGAGCTGTGGCTCCCAGGTTCACTCGTACCCAAAGTGGTAGCACCTGATAGGGTCCTATCTATGGGTCAAATAGAACTGTTTGACATTGAAACTGTGCACAAACAAATGACTATATATAATTATACATGGAACAAAACTGAATTTCTTAAAATAGAATTGTTTGATCATTTACACACAGTTGTGTGTAAACAAATGACTGAATTATTGGTGGGACATAACAATCCTTGGAACTATTTGACTGTGTGCAAATGAATAAATAGCGTTAAACAGAATAAAAGTAAAAAAAAAAGGTAAAGTTGGCGACCTTAGTTGAGGGTCACCCGAAGGCTCCCTTTTCAATAGCTATCACACCGTGGTGTAGGGGAGGGTGCTACTCCTTTCCTTGGATTGCTCCATTTTACCTTTGATCCTTACCTTATAATGCTGAGTGTTAAGCAAGATAGCATCAAGTACCATTTTTCGAGTCTTTGGTATGCCTTTAAAATAGAATAATTTGTGTTAAATAACAGTACTTGTAACCACTTCATTGTCTGCAAACAAATGATTAATATCAAATAGAATTATTAGTGTTAGATAGCAATAATTGAAACCATTTAACTGTGTAGAAACAATAGCAATACAAGTTTGAAAACAAATTAGTTCTCATTTATATTAGAAATTACCTACAAACTCTTCATGGAGGTATCCGTGGTGTAATTTTTATCGTCGTAGGAAATGGACACGGCGACACGAGTTCAAATCCTGGACGAAACTGATTGCATTTCACATAGCCTTGGGAAATGTATGAATCCAATTATCCTCCCTCCATCTATGGGTAAATAGAAGGACAGACTGAGTTCTTCAGCTTTGGTGAGGCAACTAGTCTAGGAGAAGGAAAACTCTGAATTCAAACCTGTTAAACTCCGCTTAAAAATTGACCTTGTGTCATATCCTGCCCGAGCGGAGGGGTTGGGTAAATATATATATATATATATATATATATATATATATATATATATCTTATTAAACGTGAGCTAACAAATAACTGATGCTAAATTGTTACTGTTAGATGCCAATACTTGAAATCCTTTAACTCTTTTGAGCTTGTCCACACATCTCTGATACCTCCGCCAAGTAATAAATATTTCGAATATTCAATCTATTTATTTTCCACACTTGAAGCGGGAGTATTAACTTAATTTGAAACATTTTTAAATTAGATTTCTAAATGTTCATTTTTATTCTTATTCTTAGGGTGGAGCGATCTTTAAGATGAAATGAATTCCTTTTTGACTCATCACTTAGCTGTGATAGAGAGGGTCTAAGTGCATATAGGGAGGAAGAGAGTCATCTGCCTCTCATAAGGATTACTAAGAGAGTGGTTTACTGAAGCCGGGGGTGAGGAAGGGGAACATCCTTTTACAGTGAGAGGGAGAGTAAAACGTAGAGAGAGAGAGAGAGAGAGAGAGAGATCACTTGAAAATCATCTCGCTTGATCTTCGAGTACAGTCAATAGTTTTAATAATTCCAGAAAGTTTGGCTAAAAACGAGCCAAAATCAGACAGACGGATGTATTTCTAATGAATTCTGATATGAATATTGCTGACGATTGTCCGAAAATAAATATTACTATTGCATATGAATTTTATGTAGCATTTGTATTGGGGGGGGGGAAGTAGTAATACTTTAAAATTATAAAGAAGTTTAAAAAAAAAAAAATTGCTTATCAAAAGAAAAAAAATTGTGCATATGTTACCAGCACTACTATGTAACATTTCCACATAGTTTGCATTGAGAGAGATACAATTGTTTCATCGATGAACATTCACTTGATTATCCTCCCTGAAGAACATGGCACCAAGTCAATTGTCCTTCCGTTACCTCTGGGAGGTACATTTGGTGTATGGATTTTTATCTACAACTAGAAAGGAAACCTGCCATAGCTCGGGCGAAGGGGAATGATTGTGTTTTACTGCAATTTAACTTTTTGGATTCTGATCAGACTTTTAGCAAGAACTGTGGGGGGTTTTTTTTGGGGGGGGGGTATTCAAAATCTTTTTAATGATTTAAATTCTCTTTTGACTTTCCTCATAACTTTAAAAGGAATACCAATATTTCCCCATACAGACCATGTGTGTGTGTATATATATATATATATACGTGGTGCATTCAATAAGTTTCCAGACTTTTTTCGTATGGGCATTTAATATTGTCATAAACTCTTTAAAATTCAGTAGGTTATTGCTATACATCTTATGAGATGACTGACCAATTTTTATGATTTCAGCTTCAAATGAACAGCTACAGCAGCAATTGGAATACACCCTACTAAAGCCTGATAGTCACAGCTGGTGAATTTCAAAAATACAATCTGACACTTTAGAAGAACGATATGCAATTCAAACTGTTTTAAACTTGAAAAAAATGCCACAGAAACGTATGGAATGCTTCAGACTGCTTTTTGAACATCTTGCATGAATCGAGCATCAGTTTTTGTGTGGCATAAGAGATTCAAGGAAGCCAGGGAGTCTATGAGGGATGATAAGAGGTGTGGGAGGAGTAAGGAAGTCAATACACCAGAGTTGATTGGCCAAAGGGTTAGGGTTAGGGTTACTATGTTGAGGTTTTAAGGAAGTTCAGAAAGAGACTCCATCGGAAGAGGCCAGCACTCTTCAAATCGGGTCAGTGGCATTTCCACCAGGATAATGCATCAGTCCACAACTCCATCCTTGTCACAGACTGTTTGATCAAGATGGGCATCAAGACAGTTCCTCATCCTCCCTATAATCCAGACCTTGCTCCCTGTGATTTTGGTTATTCCCTAAGCTCAGAGGTTGTCATTATGAGACAATTGAGGAGATGATAGAGGCTGTGACAAAGATCATTCACACGCTCACACAAGAGGACTTCCATGGGGCCTTCCAGAAGTTGTTGGAATAGTACAACAAGAGCATTGCAGCCGGAGGAGATTACTTCGAAGAGGACGAGAGTTTCATGTGTGTACTATCAATAAAAGTGCCCATATGAAAAAAGTCTATAAACTTATTTAATGATCCTTGTATTTAATATATCTATATAAAGATGTATAAAGAGGATTTGGCATTAAATAACCTACATTGGTTGATATGCCATAAAACCCAACCAAACCAAATTATATATATTTAATACATGTTTAAAGAGGATTTGGCATTAAATAACCTACAACGGTTGATATACCATAAAACCAAACCCAACATATTTATTATATATATATATAGTTTGGCATTAAATAACCTACAATGGTTGATAAGTCATAAAACCCAACCAAACCAAATCATATATATCTAATATATATGTATAAAGAGGATTTGGCATTAAATAACCTACAATGGTTGATATGCCATAAAACCCAATCAAACCAAATCATATATATTTAATATATATGTTTAAAGAGGATTTGGCATTAAATAACCTACAATGGTTGATATGCCATAAAACCCAATCAAACCAAATCATATATATCTAATATATTTGTTTAAAGAGGATTTGGCATTAAATAACTTCGAAAGGTTGATATGCCAAAAAAAAAAAAGCAACCAACCAACCAACAACGAAACAATGTAAGTAATAATATCATTAAAATACAAATACTATTTTTTTCTTATGATAGATGTTACCCTTAAGGTTAGATTTTAGTGGTAGTACATAGATTTATAAATCAAAATGATTTTTCTTGCCATTCTGTGACCTTCAAATAAATACAATGTTTAACCAGGAACTTTCTATAAGTTGTCAGATTCCATCTTGATAAAATCAGAAGCATTATCCTGTGATATAACCTTTCATTGCAAGGCTCAAATTTCAATTGTCAGGACTGTAATACCTTCCACTGGAACGTGGAAATTTAGTGCAATACATTCTTGCTACACCCATTGCCCCACCCCACCCCTGTCACCACCAAATTAAGCTGAATTGAGTGAATATTAGTATTGCAAGAAACATTGGTCATCGTGCCATTGTTTTAAAAAAAAAACTGAGGATCAATATATACTAGCAATGATATTTGCTCTCACGGTGCAAGTATTCATTTTAATGGAATGTAATATAATGGCTGAGGGATTTTGTTTTAGATATCTTGCCTTTCGGTTTAGTTTGGCTGAGAACCTTTTGCTTAGCACATGGGTTAGTTAGGTGCAAACATGAGCACAGGTGTTCACGCATACACAGAGCGTCATTCAGAGATGTCACAATAAAAATCTCAGATAGAGGATGTGACCAGGGATGTGAGTGATGTCACGCACCAGATGCATGGGCTGAGATTTGAGAAAAGTCAGTTGAGTTCCTGGCTCAGAAGAAGAAGGTTGACTTTCGCTTGCTCGCCGTGGCCTTGCAGCGGGTGCGCACGTGGTTTGGGGCAGATGGAAAAGTCAGGTGTATCTCTCTCCTTATGTTGAAAAACCTTTAAACTCAAAGGTAATAAAAAGTTTTGTACCTGAACTAAGAAGTCGAAAGTGTTTTTTGTGTTTTGGGATTCCTATTTATCTATATGGACATTATGAACGTTTGCGTACCGGTATGAATATGTCTATTTCACGTATTCATATCTGGCGATGTAACAGGAATAGAATATATCAAATTTGAATGAGAAAATGAATTAAGAATGTTTTCAGTCAAAATTTCTGAAATGAAACTTGATAATATTTTGGCCAATATGTCCTTTGTCCTTCTTCAAGTGTTTCGTGTTGAACTCATGACGGACTTCAAACTAAACCCTTTATCTACCATGTGAGTAGTACAGTGAAGACGAAGATAATAGTCCAAATACTCCAAGTGATAAATAATATATAAAATATTACACTTATTTTTATATAGAATTATCCATTGGATTGCTTTTAACATTTTGAGAATAAAACACCAAGATCATCATCATCATGTTGTGCCACTAGCATGGATATCCCTGACCCTCTCTCGCCACTTTTCCCTATCGTTCATCGCCTCTGGTTGGTCTTCAGGGCTACATCCCATATCCTCACATAGCTGCTTAATGTATGTTCTAGCTGGTCATCCTGCTTTTGCCTGGCCATATGTGGGGGGTCCATAGGAGTACATCATTTATGAGCTCATCCCTGCTTCTCAAGCAGTGTCCTGCATGTCTGGTTCGTCTAACTTGGATAATTTTCATGATGGGAGGCAGGTGGCCGTATAGTTGGTGCTTTGTGGGGTATTGCCACCAGGACTTGTTCAATATTGCTTGCAGTATTCTTATTATAAATCAATAATATTAAATGAATATTTAATAAATCAAGTTCAAGTACTAAAGTTATTTCTTTATTTTAATAACTTATTCTTGTGTGTGTGTGTGTGTGTGTGTGTGTGTGTGTGTGTGTGTGTGTGTGTGCAATTATTCAAAAGAAAGTCAATATTAGGCAAAGCAAAAAAAAATAGAATTGCAAATTAAGTTATCATGTTAAACTTATGAGAAATAAAAGTTATAATTAAAGAAGAGAACAGCTTGGATGTTAGCTCTTCCCATTACTCTTGGCTTTCATTACTAAATTTCCTAATTCAACTGAATTAATAAAGAATAAAAGAATAATGGATTTCTTTTAAGATTCAATGATGATATTTTTGCTTAAATTTATTCAAATAAAACCAAATAATTAAAGATCAATAATACCAAACAAATATTCATCAAAATCAAATTTTAAAGATCAATATGCAAATTAACCTTCCTGTTCACTCTGTAGACTTTTATTCATCTGTGTGTGTGTGTGTGTGTGTGTGTGTGTGTGTGTGTGTGTGTGTGTGTGTGTATATATATATATATATATATATATTGTAAGTAAAGTTGGCCACTATAGTCAAAGGCGACCCGAAGACTCCCTTTTCAATAGCTACTATACAGAGGTGTAAGGAAGAGAGTTACTCCTTACTAAGGATTGCTTCACTTTACCCTTGATACCTACCTTATAATAAATCTGAGTATCAAGCAAGGAGGTATCAAGTACCCTTTTTTGAGTCTTTAGTATGACTTGACCTGGAATTGAACTCCAGTCTCCCAGGCCATTGCCAAACACTCTACCCACTGATATATAAATACAATTGCATGTTATAACTAGTTGTATAAAATATTTTCTTTATAATTGAGATTTAAATCAAAATAAAATTGTGGAGAATCTGGTGTAAATAACTAAGGGAATCATGATGTTGGTGGTGACATAGTTTTGGTTACAGACAGACACATAATCACCATCATGATAAGATATATATATATATATATAAGAAAGTAAGATCTCAGCTTTATTTATATTGAACCCTGCTAGTAGGGTTTAGAATATGCTGATTGTATCCCCTGCAGAGGATTAAGACTCCTTTAAAAAGGTGTGACTAGACTGAATTTGATGGTGAGGCTCTAACTTTGGAGCTATGGAGAGTGTGGAGTACTCCCTCTGACCCAAAATCATAGGGCCGGTTAGGATCCTATGTATGGGTCAAATTATTTGTTTGAAAATTATTCATATTTGATAGGAAGGAGTGCAAAAAAAACTCTTAAGAAATAACTCCTCAAAAAAAAATGTAAAAATGTACATACAATGAATATCATTCCCTAACTTGGCCCAGTCAGCTGGGACTGCAGAATATGCTGACTGCACTTCTGCAGAGGGATAAACCCCACCCTCAACGAGCGTCCTGGATATGACATTAAACAATCTGATGATGAGGTTCCAGTAATGCTGGGGCTTTGGGGAATGCAGAGTACCCCTTTACTGCCATCACTCCCAGGTCCACTCTGGCCCTGAGTAGTAGCACCTGATAAGGGCCCTATCTATGGGTAAAATAGAATTAAACCGTGGTTTAAGTTTACTGTTTTATGCATTTCAACTGTGTATTTATGCTAAACTGAATTGCTTGAAATAGAACTGTTTTGACATTTAAGCTGCGTACTTATGCTAAACTGAATTGCTTGAAATAGAACTGTTTTGACATCTAAACTGTGTACTTATGCTAAACTGAATTATCTAAAATAACTGTATACTTATGCTAAACTGAATTGTGTGAATTAGAACTGTTTGACTAAACAGAGTAGCTTGAAATAGAAATGTTTTTGACAATGAAACTGTACTTACATTTAAACTGCATGCTTATGCTAAACTGAATTGTTTGAAATGGAACTGTTTTTAACATTGAAACTGTACTTACACTAAACTGAATTGTTTAGTATGGAACTATTTTGACATTTAACTGTGTGTAAAAAACCTGTATTTATACTAAACTGAATTAGCTGAATTACACCTGTCTGAATAAACTGAATAGCTTGAAATAGAAACGTTTTTGACAATTAAACTATGTACTCATACTAAACTGAATTGTTTGAAGTAGAACTATTTGCATAGAGATGGATTTGGCATTAAATAACCTACAAAGGTTGATATGCCATAAAACCCAACCAAAGCTAAACTGAATTGTTTGAAATTAACTATTTTTACATTTAACTGTGTGTGAACAAAAAAACTGAATTGTTTGAAACTTTTATCAAAATGACTTAGTTCAGCATTAAATGACCAAAAAAGGTTGATATGCCATAAAACAAAATAACCAACCAACCATTTCCTAACCTCTAGGCATAAAATAACCCTAACTGGGTTGACATGCTGTTAAAATTAATCTGTCCATCTTTTGGTCTTGTAACTAAAAAGTTTCATTTATCAACTAAGATACAATCATCAGACGAAACTCAAGGCTGTTGGTTAGTTGGTTTTATGGTATGTCAACTCTTGTTGGGTTATTTTATGTCAAAGTCTATTTAACAATTATGTCTCCAATTATACATGGAACAAAAATATATCTTCATAATCATTTTAAACAGGTAAACACTGCATACTTAGTCACAATGTCAATGTTTTCAGAGTGACCAATCATTTTAAACAAAGAAATACTCCAAACTTACCAGCAATTTCTTCTATTTTATGAGCCAGTGTATTTATAATGATTGTATATCTTAGTTGATTCATGAAACTTTTTGTTATGAGACTAATATAGAAAGAGGGTAGATCTTAAATTTCTTTTAGGTTTTATCCAACTCTGTTTGTGAGGAGTCCCCATAGTGCTAACCTACTGGAATGGAGGCTTGAACTGGGTGAGTTTAAACTCCAGTCATGCTATTATGTTCACTTTTGGGAAAGGTCTGTAACCTCTTTCCCCCCCCCCACAAACCAACTATGGGTTAAACAGTATCACTACTGTTTTTCTATCAGGATGGTGTTGCATTAAATAACCCATAAAGGCTGATATGTCATTAAACAAAGAAACTGAAATTTACCCCACTGGCCAGCATTTGTGCACTTTTTTTTATTTACAAAAACGTTTTTAAACAATTTGTTTGTTTGACACTATCACACACACACACACACATATATATATATATATATATATATATATGATGATATTGATGCTTCTCTTTAGGAATTAGTGTGACATTATCAACCCTTGGCATGATAGTATACAGAGATATATATGTGTATGTGTGTCATTGTTGACATATGAATTGCTGTGTGTGTGTGTGTGTGTGTGTGTGTGTGTGTGTGTGTGTGTGTGTGTGTGTGTGGATGTGTGTGTGTGTGTGTGGATGTATCCATGTGGTATGTGACAAGATGAGGAAAGGGGAAGTAGTTCACCCATCCACTGTCAGCCTGGACAAGAATGAAGCAGCCTTCTGACCTTGAATAAGTGTAGGGCTAACTGTGAGAAAAGGGGTCAAAGAAAAAGGATATGACCAAGCTCTGGCTTTTTCTCAAGTGAGTTAGAATGATCTAGAAACTTCTGGAAAGTTGGGCTACCTCAGAAAAGGTTATAGGAGAGAATCAGTTGGTTAGAGGAATAAGCCAGAGTCAGGGATACCTGTTTTATACTGAGAGAAGGAAGGGCAATAACACTTGTGTATAAACATATAATCTTCTTTTCTTGTTTTTCTTTATTACGAAATAATCGAAATTAGTTGTGTGAAAGAGAGAATCAGGAACAGCTAAGATATATGCTGAGAGAGATATATGCAATCCTCAATGAACTGCTTCTTCTTCGTTCTGCTTTTACAAGACTGGTTCAAGGCCAACTCAAAACATTTAATCATCTCACCTTCTATGGGTTTTTCAACTACAGGACCTTCACAAAACACAAGGCTAGCCTTTTCCCTTCTGGGATCATACCTGTTTTTGACTTTTCTTCACACTTCTCTGAATTATCTCAAGGCATTTAATCATCTTAGCTTCTATATGTTTCTCAACTATTGTGCCTTCACAAGGCTCCCATAATTTCTCCTGGGATCTACCCGTTTTCAACTTTAGTGAGCTTGTATATTTCAGTCCTTTCTCTACCTCTCAACCGTGGGCTGTCTGGCATACGACCAGTGCTCAGAGTGGCATGATATCTAGCAATCCTTCTGCTGGTCCTTCATTCTTTTTCCCTGGAGTCAAAAATCTTTAGTCGTTATATAATTTTCCTGGTGCCCCCGCACTTCAGGGTCACTCTTCTGACATACCACCCACACAACTCACGTGGTATTTCCATTCTTTTGTTTACATTTAGAACACAGATGTAAATCTGGTTTCAATATCCAAGTAACTCACGTGGCTTGTTAAAAATCAAATTTCTAACATACGCTTAGTGAATCTGTCAGTGCCCCTAATGCTAGAGTAATCTGCAAGAAGGCTAATAGCAAGCTAGAATTTGCATTGGACACATGGGTTGAGGAACAGAGCCAAAAGAAAATCCCAAGTGACACACACACACACACACACACACACACCCATCCATGTGAAAGTTCAGTCCTTCAAACCTTGTGACTAACTTTTCTTTTTCCTTCAGCTTTTGTGACAATCATTGGCCTAGCGGTTAGAGTGTTCACCAATGGCTTGGGAGACCTGGATTCAATCCCAGGTCGAGTCATACCAAAGACTTTAAAAATGGTACTTGATGCCTCCTTGCTTAAGACTCAGCATTATAAGGTATGGATCAAGGGTAAAGTGGAGCAATCTAGGGAAGGAGTAGTGTCCTCCACTACGCCTTGGTGTAGTAGCTATCGAAAAGGGAGCCTTCGGGTCACCCTCGACTATGGTCGCCAACTTTACTTTACTTTACCTTAGGCTCTGTGCAATGATTACAGTGGGAGGTTATTCAAAGCAATATGCAGATGCACTGTCGCAGCCAAGGTGGTTACATCACAGAAGTTAAGAAATCTAATTATCATTTCAAAATCATTTCCATTATATTGACACTTTGGATGATTGAAAAATGACATTCACTGTGAATCTAGACTTTCTAATTGAACAGAAAATTGCTTTATTTTCTACCAACATTTCTAAAGTGCATTGCTCTACAAAAGAATTTTGCTTTGATATACTCTTTTGTTGTGTTATAGTTACATCTGTATAAACATAGGACAAAAATTCCCATTATATATATATATATATATATATATATATATGGATAAAATCTGACAGTATGAAGGTAGCAGAAAAAACATAATCCAAATAGGTGAATATATTATGATGTAAAGTTGACGTTAACATTTTGGTTTCAGTATTCAAGTCCTGATGATGGTTACTGAAACCGAAACGTTAACGTTGACTTTACATCATAATATATTCACCTATTTGGATTATGTTTTTTCTGATACCTTCATATATATATATATATATATATATATATATATAAAGAGAAAGAGAGAGCGGGGGAATACCTGAAGAGCCAGAAACTACCTACCCTGGTTTCACTTAATAGATCTTCAGAATAATTCTGACTGAAGAGGGTTGGCTCAAATGATATTTTATTATTAAAGTGGCCACCAGAAAGAATTAAAAAAATAAGCATAGTTATAGGAATAGTTTTAAAAATAAGAATGAAATAATATATATATATATATAAATTATTGAGGTACTTGTGTTGTAATGAGTATCATCATAAAAGATGGACACACTGACATGAGTTCAAAACCTGGACAAGGCTGATTGCATCTCCCTCCAGCTATGGAGGAATAGTAGAGCAGACTGGGTTCTTTAGCTTAGGTTAGACAACCAGTCTAGGAGAAGAAAACTCTGAATTCAAACCTTAACAGGTTTGACCTTGTGTCATAACCTGCCAATGCAGAGGGGTTTGTAAATACATACATACATTCACTCACACATACACATATATATAGATGTGAATAAACAAAAAGTGCTCAAAGCTCAAATATTGGCCAGCTGGATAAAATTGACCTTGTGTCACAGCCTGCCCCTGTAGAGGGGTTGACAAATACACACATACACACACACACACGCACAGATGTGAATAAACAAAAAGTGCTCAAAGCTCAAATATTGGCCAGCTGGATAAAATGACCTTGTGTCACAGCCTGCCCCTGTAGAGGGGTTGGCAAATACACACACACACACACACACACACATATATATATATACAGATGTGAATAAACAAAAAGTGCTCAAAGCTCAAATATTGGCTGGCTGGATAAAACTGACCTTGTATCACAGCCTGTCTGTGCAGAGGGGTTGGTATATATATATATATATATATATATATATATATATATATATATATGTGCGTGTGTGTGTGTATATGTAAATTTGGCAAACTGTGCCCATTTTCTTAGATGATAGCAGTTTTTCTACATACATCTCCATATCTAAATTCTGTCTTTTAATACTTTGCTTTACACTTATACCTTTGGTAAAAGCATAAATCCACTTGGCCAAGCTATGGGTCGAATAGTCTGATAGATTGGCTTCTCTATCCTAGGTAGGGAAACTGGTTTAGGTGAGAGAAAAACTTCTAATTCAAAACCTGTTTTGCTTGGTTATTTTAGATAACCATTATTACTTCAAACCAGTCGGCTAGGGCTGCCAAATACACTTACTAGATCTCAGCAGAGGAGTAAGACCCCTCCCCTCCAATGAGTGTCCTAGATATGACACTAAACCATCTGATGGTGAGGCTCCAGTTCTATAGCCTTAGGGTAAGTGGAGTATGCCTTCAATTCTTTTATTCTCAAGTCTACTCTGAACTGGAGTGGTTGTATCTATTCAGATCCCATCTATAGGTCAAATAGAAATATGTAATTATTTTCTTAACTTGAAAGGATTTTAATGTTTGCAAACAAATTGATAATATCAAATTGTATTGGTATTACATGACAAGTGTTAGCACCATTTAACTGTGTGCAAATAAAACTTTTAGTTTTAGATTGCTATAGTTGAAACCATTTATCTGTGTGCTGGAGAAGCAGGGACGAGCTCATAAGTGATGTTTTCCTATGGACCCCCTCACATGGCCGAACAAAAGCAGGGCGGCCAGGTCGAATTTACATACAGCAGCTCTGTGAGGATACAGCATGTAGCCCTGAGGACCTGCCAGAAGCAATGAACGATAGGGAGGAGTGGCGAGAGAGGGTCAGGGATATCCGTGCTGGTGGCGCAACAAGATGATGATGATCTGTATGCAAACAAATGAGCTCTAGCTCGTTTAGAAATTGTTACCTACAAACTACTTATTTACAAATCATATATATTTAATGCATATGTATAAACAGAATTTGGCATTAAATTATCCATAAGGGTTGATATGCTGTAAAATCCATGCAACATTATAAATTTTTTACTTGTATTTCTTTCATCTTGATTTTAATTATTAGATAAAACATTGTCAATCATTAATTAATTTCTGATTAGTATATTTTTCATATTAATTTTAATTACTTTTAATTACTGAATTGACATCTCAGCTAAGCTTAGTAAATAACCAATAGGGCCTTAGTGATATATACATTTATATTCAGTGAGGGGAGGCCAGTGTGCAAATAAAACCATTGAGAAGAAGGCCCCGAAACGGTGCATATTCTCTCCTGATGACCCTAATACGATTTTCCAAAGAAAAGGATTAAAGCTAAAACTTTCATTCAACAAAGATGTTGGTTGGTTGGTTTTTATGGCATATCAACCTTTGTAGGTTATTTAATGTCAAATCCATTTTTATGTAAATAATCAGTTCTACTTAAAACAATTCAGTTTAGCATGAGTACACAGTTTAATTGTCGAAAACATTTCTATTTCAAACTATTCAGTTTATTCAAACAGTTATATTAGGTTGACAAGAAAGTTCTTGTGGTTTTTAACTTTCAAATTCAGATCAACATATCTTGGCTCAAAACAAAAATTTATTGATCGAAATAAGCACCATCAGAATCAACACACTTTTGCCAACGCAAAACAAGTAACGTAAAAATCTTGCGTTCTGGTGGCGGTGAAGTCGCTGAAGGCATTTTTGATATCGCTTAGGTTTTTGAAGCATTTTTCACACAGAAAGTTGTCAAGATGCTTGAAAAAGTGGTAGTTGGTAGGTGAGAGGTCTAGAGAGTATGGCAGATGAGGTAGAGTTTCGTAGCCCAATTCGTTCAACTTCTGCAGGGTCGGTTTAGCAACGTGCGGTCGGGTATTGTCATGGAACAGAATTGGGCCTTTCAATTCGTGAGGCACCCATTTATCAAGTTTTTTTTGTCTTTCCAATCTCTCTCAAGTGGTTAGAAATCATTGTATACGTTATGTCTAATTCAGAAGCAAATTCTCGAACAGTTGTGCGTGGATTGGCTTCGACTAAGGCTCTTAATTGATCGTTGTCAACATCCAATGGCTGACCACTACACTCACCATCTTCAAGACTCTCGTCACTGCCACAAAATTTCTTAAACCACCATTGTGCTGTGCATTCAGTAGTGGTTCCTGGACCAAATGCTTTGTTGATATTGCGAGCTGTTTCAGCAGCTTTTCGGCCTAGCTTTAATTGAAATAAGAAAAATGTGTGAATTTGCTTTTTTTACATCTTGTATTCAACATTCTGGAAAAAAGACATAATTGTTTTAAAACAATTGTAATTTAAACAATTAGATAGAGCGAAAAATGCTCTTTAAGATGATATATAAAGTCAAGGTATTAAAACGAAAACTTATTTGAAAATACATCATTTGAAATCAAAATTTAAAATTCCGCAAGAACTTTCTTGTCAACCTAATATATAACAATTCAGTTTAGTGTAAGGACAGTTTCAATGTCAGAAACAGTTCAATTTCAAACAATACAGTTTAGCATAAGCACAAAGTTTAAATGTAAGTACAATTTAATTGTGAAAAACATTTCTATTTCTAGCTATTCAATTTAGTCAAGCAGTTCTAAATCAGCTAATTCAGTTTAGTATAAGTACAGATTTTGTTTACACACAGTTAAATGTCAAAACAGTTCTATGTTAAACAATTCAGTTTAGTGTTCAACAAAAATATGCCATTATGTAGAGTTACTCTGTGGAATGTCAGTGGCAAGAAAAGCATCCATCTGTCCGCTCACCCTCTTTTTGGGGAGTATCAATTACTTATTAAGTAATTTCCTTCTTTATTAGTTGTATTAATAATAATAATAATAATAATAATATCGTATTGAATTTTAGTAGTATTAGATGAAGCATTATCAGTCATTACTAATGGAGGGGGTGTCCTCGTGGTGTAATGGTTAAAACGATGGACTGCGGAATCGTAGACGCGAATTCATACTCCAGTCGCACTATTACATTCACTTTCGGGCAAATATCCTTGGGAAAGGTATGAACCCCCTTATCCTCCCAGCTATGGGTTAAATAGTACCACTACTGTTCTTCTAGGAGAATGGCTTTGGCATTAAATAACCTACAAAGGTTGATATGCCATTAAACAAAGAAACCCAACCAAACCCGTACTCCAGTCACGCTATTATGTTCACTTTCGGGCAAATACACTTGGGAAAGGTATGAACCCCCTTATCCTCCCAGCTATGGGTTAAATAGTACCACTACTGTTCTTCTAGGAGAATGGCTTTGGCATTAAATAACCTATAAAGGTTGATATGCCATTAAACAAAGAAACCAAACCAAACTTAATGGGATTATTAGTTTTTCCTTGCATTTCTTTCATCTTATTTTCAGTTACTTTTTATCTCGTGGTATTAATAGTAATATTAATGGAGGTGCCCGTGGTGTAATGGTTATCGTCATAGGAAATGGACACGGCGACACAAATTCAAATCCTTGACGAGACTGATTGCATTTCACATAGCACTAATACCCTTGGGAAAGGTATGAATCCAATTATTCTCACTCCAGCTATGGGTAAATAGTAGGACAGACTGGGTTCTTCAGCCTTGGTGAGGTAACTAGTCTAGGAGAAGGAAAACTCTGAACTCAAACCTGTTAAAATCCACTTAAAAATTGACCTTGTGTCATATCCTGCCCGAGCGGAGGGGTTGGTAAATAGGATTAATAGTAATATTATTATTGTCAACCATTATTCATTTTCAACTAGTCTTTCTTTCAATTTAATTTTAATTGCATTTCATCTTGTAGTATTAGTAATAATATTACCCTGAGTTTTATCATTAGATGAAGCAATGTCAGCCATAATTCATTTTTGACTAGTTATTTTTTCATCTTAATTTCAGTTGTTTTTTAATAATTGAGCAGACTGAGGTCTCTCGCTTTGTTAGTGCAAATGGTCTTGGAGAAGGAAACACTGAGAAGCTTTGTTTGAAGATCTGTTACAATAGTGTGAATAGTGCACCATTCTTCTGTTATCAGCTCATCTACAAATCTGCCTGGTCCTTTACAAGCCTTCTGCATGATAAATAAATCACCTGTGCAAGTCCAACAATTTGCGTCTTATCTGAGGCGGGGTGGGGTAGAGGTGGGGCTTATGCATTCTGCTCAATGGAAGAGGCATACGAAAGATAAAGAAAAAGATTACAAAAATCAGACTGACTTGTTTGACTGAATTTATTGCCAAAAAGAAAATTCTGTCTTAAAGTAGACACATTCGAGGGAAACATGTCAACCTGACTTTCCAGGCTGTTTTTTTTCCCTTTCTTTTTCCATTGGATTTCATTTCAAACTTTACTTGTATATCAGTAGGTCAGTTGAGCTTACTCAGATCATGTTTGACCTTTCAAGGTATTGACAGTACATTGCTGGTTGCCAGTTTGAGTGGAAGAGTTGCCTGATAAATGTTGACCTATCATGAGATTCCTCCGCTCTTTAGTTTAGCATCTCTCAAGACAGCAGGAAAGTTACTTGGTAATGCCCATTGCCTCTCCAAATAATATGTGACAGGTTACACTAGTTTACATGGTACCAGAAGTAAGAAACGATCCCTGACCTATCATGAGATTCCTCCACTCTTTAGTTTAGCTTCCCTCAAGACAGTGGGAGAGTTACTTGGTAGTGCCCATCTCCTCTCCGAATCATGTGACAGGTTATACTACGTTACATGGTACCAGTAGTAAGAAACGATCCCTGACCTGTCAGTTGATTTGACTTCCTTCTTCTTGAGTGGTTTACTTACAAAAGCTAAAGAACCCCGTTTCCCAACTATTTTACACAGATTGAAGGAAGGTGAGAGGGATGCCTTTCTCAAGAGCAAACAGCCTCAACCAAGCATGTCAAGTTCATCTTGAGATTTGAGGGCATACAATGAAGAGTGACAAAACCAATAAAAAGTGTAAAAGATTTCAATTATTGGAAAAGATTGACCTTATGGGTAAAGTGTTCATCAATGGCCCAGGAGATAAGGATTCAATCCCAAGTTAAGTCATACCAAAGACTCAAAAATGGTAATTGATACCTCCTTGCTTAACACTCAGCCTTATAAGGTATGTAACAAGGGTAAAGTGGCACAGTTCAGGGAAAGGAGTAGCACCCTCCCCTGCATCTTGGTGTAGTCACTCTTGAAAAGGGAAGCTTCGGGTCGCCCTCGACTACAATCAACAACTTCTTCATTAATATTGTATATGTTCTGTGCAAAGATTTTGTTTTAAGTTTCATGTGAGAAGACAGTAAAAAGGAAAGATGCTCAAGGAGCTTTAACAAACAAATAATAATTTCCTCTGATGATAAAAACCTTCTAAGCCACAGTTGATTATTCAATCCACAAATTAAACTAAATGTAAACTTGATAATAAAGTAAGTAAAGTTGGCGACCATAGTTGAGGGTAACCCGAAGGCTCCCTTTTCGATAGCTACTACACCAATGTGTAGGGGAGGGCGCTACTCCTTCCCTGGATTGCTCTACTTTACCCTTGATCCGTACCTTATAATGCTGAGTGTTAAGCAAGGAGGCATCAAGTACCATTTTTTGAGTCTTTGGTATGACTCGACCTGGGATTGAACCCAGGTCTCCCAGGCCATTGGCGAACACTCTAACCCCTAGGCCAATGTCCGGAATAAACTTGATAATATTCAGCCTGTTAATCTCACTGTTTTGTAAAATAACACATAAAACAGAAAAATTGATTCAATGATTTTTACATTTGCACTTTGTTAGTATGAACTGATTCAACCATTTATTTTTCAACTTAAACAAATTATTTTTCAGTTCAATCATGATCAAAACTTCTGAGACCTCTAAATGCACTTTATATACCAAGGAATTCTATTAAGCTTTTAAAATGAAACCAAGAAGAAAAAAGAATCTTTTTATTCATCGACCTTTAATTATCAACAAGTCAAAGGTAAATTTAGTCTTTGATCTTGTAATAAGTAACAATGATTAAATTTGGGTATTTCAATTTGAAGTTATTTCAAGCTGAAGTTAATCAATAAATGCAAGATTTGTACATTTTTTTTAGGAATACCAGTTGATAACTGTTAGGTTCCCATTGGAGCAGTGGTCCGTGATGATATTGAGGTTTCTATTTAGGAAGGAGTGAAAGAGTCTAATTAGTATTTCATCATTAATAGTGGTCCATGATGATATTGATGCTTCTATTTAGGAAGGAGTGAAAGAGTCTAATTACTATTTCTTAGTTAATAGTGGTCCATGATGATATTGATGCTTCTATTTAAGGAGGAGCGAAGGGTTCTAATTACTATTTCTTAGTTAATAGTGGTCCATGATTATATTGATGCTTCTATTTAGGAAGGAGTTTAAAATTCTGAAGTGAAAGTTGATTTTCTAAGAGCTCTTTAAGTCATAGTTTCATCTTAATGGCATGTCAACTTCTCATGGGCTATTTTATACCTAAATATCAAGGAATGTATATTTTGTATGTTTATATTTACATTTTTTATGTAGTTATTTTTTAAGAGTTTTTGTTGACACTTATATGGTTTCCAGTATTCCTATCTAATACAAATAATTTTCATGTATGATTTCAAGTATTCCCACCTAATACAAATAATTTTCATGTATGGTTTCAAGTATTCCCATCTAATACAAATAATTTTCATGTATGATTTCAAGTATTCCCACATAATACAAATAATTTTCATGTATGGTTTCAAGTATTCCCATCTAATACAAATAATTTTCATGTATGATTTCAAGTATTCCTATGTAATACTAATAGTTTATATTGGTCTAATTAGTAGAGTGTTTTCCAATGGTCTGGGAAATTGGGGTTCAATCCCAGGTTGTGTCATACCAAAGACTCAAAAATGGTACTTGATGCCACCTTGCTTAACACTCAGCATTATAAGGAAAGGATCAAGGGTAAAGAGGAGCAATCCAGGGAATGGAGTAATGCGCTCCCCTACACCTCGGTGTGGTAGCTATTGAAAAGAGGGCTTTCGGGTCACCCTCAACAAAGGTTGCCAGCTTTACTTTTTACTTTCATAGACAATTATGTGGTTTCAAGTAATCACCTCCGGCAAATGTAAGTAAGTAACGTTGGCAACCGTAGTTGAGGGTAACCAGAAGGCTCCCTTTTCAATAGCTACTACACCGAGGTGTACAGGAGGGTGCTACTCCTTTCTCTGGATTGTTCCACTTTACCCTTGATACATACCTTATATTTCTGAGTGTTAAGCAAGGTGGTATCAAGTACCATTTTTAAAGTCTTTGGTATGACACAACCTGGGATTAAACCCTGGTCTCCCAGACCATTCAGCGAACACTCTGCCCACTTGGTCAGTTGATGTAAGTGACCCATTAACCACACAAGTACTGAATATACCACTTACCTAAAAATAAAGAAATAACCTTTTGTTGGATCTCAAGCCACCTTGATATACCTGGAAATGACAGGGCTGATTCAGTAACAAGAAAACTATGAAAGACACAATAACTAAAACCAAAATACAAGATACTGACTATAAAATGGTTGTAAATAAAATTATCATTAAAAAAAATGGTAAAATAATTGGAATCCACTCATTAATATAAAAAAAAACTTTAAAACATTAAACCTAACATTAGAGAATAGAATACAAAATCCAACCAAAATATAAGAGATTGGTTTGTGCTGACCCCCTTCACACCGGCCACACCTACATCACCTATAATCATTTACTTTTGGGAACAGAATCCCCAATATATACTTTATACCTAGAAAGATTTACAATGAAAAATAGACTGCTAGAGTGTATAGACTTTGATCTAGCACAAAGAAAATATTATCAAACAAGTAATTTGAAAACACTCTTCACAAAAATATCACCATCCAGGATTTTTCATTTCCTAAAAGTTAGTGAGACAAAAATATGAGTAATTGAACAACAGTTCACACACACATATATATATATATATATATAGTCATCCACAGACAGACTGTTTTGTTGTATAAAAACTCTTTAGTGTGGCTAGACACATAGGACGCTTGAAGTTGGGATTGAAACCCACCCAACTTTCTGTTAGACTTAGTATCAGACTGCTCGGCCAACAAGCATACCACGTTGGTTAGGAGAATTATTAGGTATTATGTAGCAACAGCAGCAGCATTCGTTTGTTTACATTTTTTACCTTACCGGATAACAGAGTGCTCAATTTGTTCGAAGAGCTTTGCATTATGTGACCGGCAGCCAAAAATTCCTTCGCCAGAATGCTCATCCCCATGGAGGAGCATATATATATATATATGCATTTGTTTTCTAGCAAAATATCAGTATGATACTATTTCAAAACTTTGTCAGCATTAAATGACCCACGAAGGTTGATATGCCATAAAACAAAACAAACCAACCTCTATCTAATAATAATAATTTCTTTGCATACAGTTATTTGGTTTCAACTAACTAATAACAATTTATACAGTTATATTATATTAAGTATTCCTATCTAATACAAATAATTTCCAAACAGTTATATTGTATCAAGTATTCCTATCTAATACAAATAATTTCCAGACAATTATGTTGTATCAAGTATTCTTATCTAATACAAATAATTTCCAAGCAGATGTATTTGATCTGTAGATGGAACCCTAACAGGTACTTCTACTCACAGAAAAATGACAAAGAAAACGTTCTCCAGAACTGGAGCCTCATTCTTAGATGCATTGTAGTGTCATACCCCTTTTTCGAGAAAGAGGGGCCTTACCCCTCTGCATAGAATACAGTCAGTATATTCTAAGCCCTGTGAAAGAGCGGACATTTTAAACATTTTAGCAAAATAGTATTAGATAAGAATACTTGAAACCATATAACTTAATGCAAGTTATTTGAAGCTAAGTTTGTTTATAAATGATTATTCTTAGCAAATATGAATAATTACTTAAAACTAGATAATTGCTTACAAAAAATAATTGAAAAGACTAACTTTAGCATTAAATTATCCAACAAGGGTTGATGTGCCTTAAAACCAACCAACCAACCAATTAACCAATCAAGCTTCCACTTCTCAGAACAGTCTGCTAAGTTATCCAGCCCAGCTTGGGCTGTTGAATATATTAACTGCATCTCTACGGAGAGGTAAGACCCCTCCCCACTTGAAAGAGTGTCCTGGATATGACATCAAACTATTTGATGATGAAGCTCCAACCCTAGAGCTTTGGGAAATGTGGAGTACCCTACATCGACATTGCTCCTAGGTCTACTCTGGCCCAGAGTGGTAGCACCTGAAAGAGTTCTATCTATGGGAGGTCAAATTGAACGGTTTGACATTTAAACTGTATGTAAGCAAATGATTTATGCAAAATTAAATTGTTAGAAACAGAATTGTTTGACCAATTAACTGAGTGTAAAAAAATTACTGATGTTTAATTGAATTGTTAGTGATACATAGCAATACTTGAAACCATTTAACTGTTCAGATGAATTAGAGATGTTGAATAGAATTATTAGTATTAAATAGCAGTACCCGTGGTGTAATGGTTATCATCATAGGAAATGGACACGGTGACACAAGTTCAAATCCTGGATGAGACTGATTGTATATCACATAGCACTAATACCCTTGGGAAAGGTAGGAATCCAATTATTCTCCCTTCAGCTATGGGTAAATAGTAGGACAGACTGTGTTCTTGGTGAGGCAACTAGTCTAGGAGAAGGAAAACTTTGAATTCAAACCTGTTAAACTCCGCTTAAAAATTGACCTTGTGTCATATCCTGCCCGAGCAGAGGGGTTGGTAAATAGGATTAAATAGCAGTACTTGAAACTCTTTAAACTGTGTACTAAAATTGAATTATTAGTATTACATATCAATACTTGGAATCATTTGACTATGCAAATCAATGAATGAAGGAATAGTGTTGAATAGAATAATTTAACTATGTAGAAACAATAGCAATATAAGTGTGCCAACAAATTAGCTGTAACTCATTTAAAAATGAAATTATCTACAAACTATCCACTTAGAAAACATATATGTATATCCATTTAAATGTGTGCAAACAAATGACTGATGTTGAATTGTTAGTGTTACATAGCAATACTTGAAACCATTTAAGTAAAGTAAAGTTGGTGACCGTAGTTGAGGGTGACCCAAAGGCTCCCTTTTCGATAGCTACTACACCAAAGTGTAGTGGAGGGTGCTACTCCCTTCCCCGGATTGCTCCACTTTACACTTGATACATACCTTATATTTCTGAGTGTTAAGCAAGGCGGCATCAAGTACCATTTTTAAAGTCTTTGGTATGACATGACCTGGGATTGAACCTAGGTCTCCCAGACCATTGGCAAACACTCTACCCACTAGACCAATTAGAAACAATAGCAATATAAGTGTGCAAACAAATTAGCTGTAACTCATTTAAAAATGAAATTATCTACAAACTAGCCACTTAGAAAACATATATGTATATCCATTTAACTGTGTGTAAACAAATGACTGATGTTGAATTGTTAGTGTTACATAGCAATACTTGAAACCATTTAAC
Source organism: Sepioteuthis lessoniana (assembly GCA_963585895.1). NCBI lineage: Eukaryota > Metazoa > Mollusca > Cephalopoda > Myopsida > Loliginidae > Sepioteuthis > Sepioteuthis lessoniana. Next base: position 6,536,328 of record OY757945.1, on the reverse strand, counting down.
TGTGTGTAAACAAATGATTATTAGTAAATAGGATTATTCGTATTTGATAGAAATACTTGAAACCATTAGTTTTAAAAAAAATGAGCTCAGGCTCATTTAAAAATGTTATCTACAAAATGTACTTAAAATCATATATTTAATATATATGTATAAGCAGGATTTGGCATCAAATAAACTACAAGGGTTGATGTGCCTCAAAGCCAAACCAAACCAAACCAAACCAAATTATCCTCTAGAAATACAATCAGTTTCCTCATCAAATTTTTCTTTTCAATGGTGGCCCAGTCAGCAGCGGTGGCTGTAGAATACACTGACTGCATCTCTGCAGAGGGGTAAGAGTCCCCCACTGAGTGTCCTGTTATGACACTAAACAATCTGATGGTGAGGCTTCAGTATAGCTGGAGTTTTGGAGTATGTGGAGTACCCTTTCATTACCATCGCTCCCTGGTCCACCCTGACCTGGAGTGGTATCACCTGATAGGGTCCTATCAATGCATCAAAGAGAACTAAAGTGTATAATTACACTCAACTGAATTGTTTGAAATTAACTGTTTGTACATTTAAATGTATGTTTAAATTGCATACTTATGCTCAACGGAATTGTTTGAAATAGAACTGTTTTGACATTTAACTGTGTAAACAAAAAAACTTTACTTCTACTAAACTGAATTGTTTGAAACTTTTATCAAAAGGACTTAATTCAGCGTTAAATGACCTGAAAAGAGTTGACACACTACCAAAACAACCAATCAACCAATCTTTTCTGTGGTCGTTTTTGCATAAGGAGTTAAATCTGGACTCTAGGGGAGCTAATAGACCAGGGAGATATAAAAATCCTTGTATGATACGTGAAGAATCAAGTCACTCAGTAACCCACAGGAAAGTTTCTGTTTAGGTAAACACAGGAAATGACATTTTAGGTGCCAAGTTCCATCAAGGCTGTACAAATAGTTCTCAAGATATTGAAAATGGCTGAACATGTTTGTTTCTTGTAATTTTTTTTCTTTTCTACTTTCTTAAAAGGTATGTGTTACACTTTCAACGCATAAATGTTATCTGTTATGCACAGGACTATTTTACTTTATATATTAAGCCCAATATTTCATAAAGAGAACTATTCTACTATACACTGTAAGCCCAATATTTCAGGCTTGGAGAGATCACATTAAATATTATATGCAAAAAACGACTTGTCTCCCCACGCACACTTTCCTCCTCTTTTGTCTCCCCACTCACTCTTTCCTCCTCCTTTCTCTCCCAATACACTCTTTCCTTCTCTTTTGTCTCTCCACACTATCTTTCTTTCTCTTTTATCTCCCCTCCACTCTTTTCCCTTCTCTTTTATCACCCTGCTCATGCTTCCCTCCTTTTTTGTTTCCCCCCACACACTTTCTTCTTATATTGTCTCCTCACACTCTTTTTCCTCCTTACGCCTGCTTTCCCCTTTTTTCATCTCCCAACTTTTTTCCTCCTCTTTTATCTCCCCACGTTCACTTTTCTCCTCTTTTTTCTCCCTACACACGCTTTCCTCCTCTTTCGTGTCCCCATACTTTTTCCTCCTCTTTTGTCTCCCCACCCACGCTTTCTTCTTTTTTTGTCTCCCCACCCACGCTTTCCTTCTCTTTTATCTCACCACACTCTTTCCTTTTCTTTTGTCTCTCCACACACTCTTTCCTTCTCTTATGATTCGTGTATCAACTGCCTCTCTCTCTCTCTCTCTAACTCCCCACTCACTCTACTTATTTTTCCTTCATCTTCTCAATCACTCTTTTTCTCTTCTTTTGCCTCCCCACCCATTCTCTTTTCTTTCTTTCTTTCTCTCTTTCCTGGGGAGAGTCCCCATAGCATAGTGGCTTACGTGCTGGACTTTGTCATGCAATTTCACATTCTCCGTCTCTCTCTCTCTCTTTTTTTCTCCCTCTTTCTTTTACTTTTTTCATTCGTCATCCCCCTCCTCTTTCTTCTCTCCTACTCCTTCATCCTCTCTACCTTCACACACACACACTCTGTCTCTCTCTCTCTCTCTACTGAAATGTACATGTGTTGTGTGTTCACGTCATCATTTTTTGCTTACCGCCGGTGTGCATAGTAATGTGTACTATCTATCAAGCGTCTTCACTCCACATTTCTTCTCTCGTCTTCTTAGTAGCAGCCGAAGCTGCTTCGTGGCTGTGGATATAACAGTCACATGTCTCTACAACAGCAAGATGGTTTGGGTCGTGTATACTCACACTACTCTCCAGCCAGTGTTGTGTGCTGGTGTGGACCAAAACTGACCATTGAACTGACCGGGCCTTTTTAAAACCCCTTGACCAAAGATGCCCTCCAAAAAGAGCAACCCTGCTGCTGCTCCTGCTGCTTCTTCATTCACTTAGTTTCACTTTCAAATTACACGGAATAATCGTATCTATTCCAACTACTTGCATTATTTTATTTATTTTTTTTTTGTATTATTCGGCCTCGGTATTTATTATTCAGATGTATTTAACTTATGGAATAATTTTACCGATGTGACTGATATAACCTTGGATATGTTTTTAATTTATTATTTTTGATTTGAAAAAAAAGAAAAAAAAAGTATTTTCTCTTATAATTTCTTTGATATATTGCTTGTTTGCCGGTGGATTTAAGAACCAAATATAATCCAGTATCGTGGATTACAAAATTATTTTGGATCTCTTTGGATTTATATTCTTTTAAACTAAATTTGCATAATCACGTCTGGAATTAAATATACAACAGTAAAATTATCGATTGGTTTCATTTGAAATTTGGATTTACTTATCCCACGTAAAAACAAAATCTAGATTTTTTTAAAAAAACGTTTTTTAAAGATTATTTAAAAAAAAAAACGACTGTAGACTGACGACTGCACCATATCGCCAAATTGTTTGATTATCTTTTTTAATATTATATGATAAAGATTGAAAAGAATGAATTAAAATTTTGATTTAATAAAAGCTTTCTATTCCCTTCTGCTCTTAAAAGCAATTGTTGATAGTTCCGGATAATTGGGGGAAAAATCCACCCCCGTAATAAATAAATAAATAAATAAAATTACATAAATAAATATAATAATAAATAAAATAAAATAAAATAAGCAATAATAACAAGAAGATAATAGAAAATTGAGAAATTTAAAAAAAAAGATCAAACATAAACGACTTCGGAAAAAATTAGTTAAAGATAGATAAATAAATAGAAAAATAGATAAATAATCTTTTTTATGCATGAATAAAAGAAGGGCCTCAAAGAATTTGGTGCTCCGAAAAATTTTTCTCCCCGGGATAAGCTTAGCAAGTAAAAGAATTTAAAATTAGTACATTTTAAAAAGTCATGCTATCTAGTAGTACAACTAGTTCTTGTATCATGTGTTTATACGTTTATTTCAAAATCTGCAAAATAAATAAAATAAAATTTAAAAAAAACTCAAACATTCATTAATTTGATTTAAAAAAAAAACAAAAAAAAACATTGGTCATTGTTGAATAAATTGTGCAAGTTTGAAAAATGCATTCTTTTTTAGTTTTAGTAGATCTTTCTTTTGCTTTCATGATACTTTTAATAGCTGCAAGCGTGGAAATGCAACACAAATGGTAAAAACATTATGAGTCATTCAATGAAATAAAGAGCGAAGGAGAATAAAAGTACGGGAAAATTATGACACATAGGGTATTATATGTGTGTATATATATATATATCTATATATTTCTTTTTTTCTTTATCTAAGATAGTGCCAGGAAGAGAACGTATAATAAAAAAAAAACACTGTTGCTGATGGTTGCTCTTTTTTAACTGAAAAGAAAAAAAAGATTATCTTTGTTGCTTAAAATAAAGCTTCTCCACCCACTAAAAAAAAAAAAAAAAATTCCCAGTCCCTCCCTTTTACGTTGGTGCTCAGTGTCAACTTTTTCATTCATAATCGTTCCGTTTCTACAACTATTAAAGCTACTACTACTACTACGAATAATTGCTTAAAGGTATTTTTTTAAGTCTTTCCCAGCCAGGATTTATTTATTTTAATTGGTTTTCGTTCTTACTATCTCTCTGTTTAGACTATTATATATATATATATATATATATATATATATATATATATATATATATATATATATATATTGTGTGTGTGTGTGTGTGTGAAACAAAACAAGCAGACTTACAAAAGAAAAGACTTTTTTTAACCACCTACACAACTTGACCAGTGAACAAGCTGACCAGTGACCATCAAATATAAAACTAAATATTCAACCAGGAAAACCCGTTACCCATCGATTATTTTATCTTGATTTATTTTTCTTTCATCTAACCATCATTTCACTACAACTAAAACATCAGTTAGCTGTGATAGCCCCACACACGAAAACAAAAAAAAAAAACACAACTCCATTTTGGCCTTCATTGATTTTTTTTTTTCTGGATTTAATTGACTTATTTTTTTTTTTACTTATAACCTCTAATTTCGTTTCTACGTAACAAAAAACAAAAAAAACAAAACATAATCGTATTATTTTTTTTTCTGCCTACTTTAAACACTCGGCTATTTTTAAAGCAAGCAGGACACGACAAATACTTATATATATATATATATATATATATATATATATATAAACAAAAAATCCTTTTTCTGGCTTTCAAGTCGGCTACAACTTTCTTTTTTTTTTCTTTTCCTGCCTATTTAATTTTAACAACAATAATGATACGAGAAAATCGGACTTTTTCCTTAAAACCCAAATTATTCTTGGCGGATTTTGTTTCTAAGAATTATTCCAATCCTACAACTTCTTCTTCGTACTATGCTTGTTGCTAATAATGACTTCTAACCAGAGTCTATTCAATAGAAAAAAAAAGGACCCGGATAAGTTCTCGACCCGAAACACTTTTACTTGTCATGAATTGGATTGTAAATAATAATTTTCATGGTCGATGGACAACAATAATAACAAAAACTAACAATTCTGATTGATAAACAGAAAAAAAAGTTTTTTTAAAAAAAAGGAGCCACCCTTGAAAAATTCTTCAACTAGGCCTTTTCTTCATTATCCTATTTTATTTGGGACCATGCAACTTTTAAGATTTTTTGGATTTTGTATGAGGTTTGTAAAAAAAATTTCTTATATTTTTTTCTTCTTCTTTATTCTTATGTAGTACTGGCAGGGATATCCGGCAGTGCCCGTTTATGATAACAAATTAATACCAGTAATGTACAAATTTTTTTATTTAATCAATTTTTTAATCTTATTTAGAAAATAATTGAACCAGAAACAATATTTGTTACAATTTATCTTAAGTTATTTGGTTTGTTCAACAAGGCAATTAAAAGACAAAACAAAACAAGAACTTACTCGTATATAAGTCGACGTGATATTTTAGGTCGACTCTTGGTTTATGGCTTCAAAATTATTAAATTACTTTTCTTAAAACTAAATGTTGCTGCTAGTATTTATTCAATATGTTTAAATTTCAACCTGAGAAAAAAACGTTAACTTTTTGTCTAAAAATTAGGTTTTGAAACTTTAGTGTATCCACGAGTACATTTTCGTTGGAATCACTTTTGGTGTTGTTTTTTTTTTGTTTTTGTTTTTTTTGTTTTGTTTTTCTGTCCCTATAACTTTTGTTCACAGAAAATAAGGAAAATGAAACAATTAGAAAACTCTCGGACGCATGGAAATACGGTCGGGTATTATAAAAATATAAACTAGACGATTTGTAAACCCGTTGGGTTCCCATAGTAACAGAAGTTTCTGATTTATTATAGAAAGGAGTGAAGGCTTAGTAATTTATCAAGCTTTTTTGCTTAGTAAAGGCCGTATCAATGGGGCACCCAATGAGAATCGAACTCACCCGTAAAGGTTTGCTAGTCTAGCTTGTTAACCATTACACCACCCGAGGCGCTCAAAGTGAAGGATTTTTATTTAGCATTTCATAATTGTCTCCGGTATATCAAAAATTCGAATCATTAAAAAAAAAAAATGATGTTCTGTGCGAACGTAGACCAGATCAAAATTACCCCTCATTTGCAAATTGGACAGGAAGTTGCTTTATTTTCTAAGTTGATTGAAGTGTAGTATTGCTCAAATAAAAAAATTCACTACGTTTACATAAAGAAAATTTTAGTAAATATCGACAGTAAAGATTTTTTTTGTTTTTAAGAGTCGAAAAAATAATTGAAAACAGTTTAAAGATATTTTTAAAATATAAAAATATATCTAAAAATAGTTAAAAAAAAAAAAAAAAAAAAAAGAACGAATCAGCTAGGTTTTTTTTAAAGAGAGTCACAAAAAAAACCAAAACTTTTTGATAAAAAAATACTTGGCCATTCAATTTTCAGTGTTAAGAGACCACCAATTAAAAAAAATTCGGTTATTTCTGTAGTAATGTACAAAAAAGTGTTAAAAATAATATTTATCATAAAAGATATGAATAAATTTCAATTATTTGCCTAATTTCTTTAAGTTACTGAACGGTTAAATTCTAAAATTTCATCCTCATCTAGCCACAATTCTACTATCGGCCATATTTTTAATTATAATTATTAATGAAAAGCAAGCTGTACGTATTCTCTCCACTAAAAACATCAGATTTTAAAATCAAATCCAGTTATTGTTAAGTTCACAGAAGTTAATAATGTTATTGTTTATTGTTGTTTTGAAAACTTAAAAAAAAACAACATTTCTTTTAGTTTGTCCCATAACAGATGTTACATCTACTTTATTATCAAGGATGATTGTAGACACTGCAGAGTTGTAAGAATACCCCCTCCAAAAAGTGGGGGGGGTATGTCATTAGACTGAGTTTGATAGTGAGGAACCAATTCTGGAAGTGTCGGGATTGTAAAGTCGGCCTTCATTGCCATTACTCCCAGGTCTTTACCAACTTGGAGTCGTAGTACCTTTTGGGGTCCCATCTATGGGTCAAATAGATCTGTTCAGAAATTATTTGATAGAAATACATGAATAATTGCAAATTATTTGTCTTAAGAATAGTTATTTGAAGGTATAATTGTTTACTAAGGATTATTATTATTATTATTATTAGTGACTTGAAAGCATAAAACTGTGAGCCAATTATTTGTATTAAGAATCGTTACTTGAAGGTATAATTGTTGCTAAGGATTATTATTATTACTTACTTGAAAGCATATAACTGTGTGCCAATTATTTGTATTAAGAATAGTTACTTGAAGCTCAAATTGTTTACTAAGGATTATTATTATTAGTGACTTTAAAGCATATAACTGTGTGCCAATTATTTGTATTAAGAATAGTTACTTGAAGCTAGAATTGTTTACTAAGGATTATTATCAATATTTAACAACCCCTCCGCTAGGGCAGGATATGACACAAGGTCAATTTTAAGCGGAGTTTAACAGGTTTGAATTCAGAGTTTTCCTTCTCCTAGACTTGTTACCTCACCAAGGCTGAAGAAATCAGTTTGCCCTACTATTTACCCATAGCTGGAGGGAGAAAAATTGGATTCCTACCTTTCCCAAGGGTATTAGTGCTATGTGAAATTCAAATCAATCTTGTCCAGGATTTGAACTCCTGTCGCCATGTCTATTTCCTACGACAATAACCACAGGCACCTCCACACTGAGGATTATTATAAGTTACTAGAGACCATATAAATGTGTGCAAACAAATAATCATTATCAAATAGAAATGATGCAACTCTCTGCCGATTATTTGTATTAGATAGGAATACTTTACATTATATATCTGCCAGTGCAAAGATCTCTTTACACCTACTCAGAAAATGTAAATATAAATGTACATTGAACCCAATTTCCTAACCTCTTGGCATGAAATATCCCTAGATGGGTTGATGTGCCATAATTCTTTTTAAAATTGTGACATTTTCAAATTTCATACACTAAATGTAACAACAATTATGGGACAGAGGTATTAAAACATTGCTCATTTGTCCCATAATAGTTGTTAGATTTACATATAAATTTTATTCACTAAATGTAACAATAATTGTGGGACAGAGGTAGTAAAACATTGCTCATTTGTCCCGTAATATTTGTTAGATTTGCATATGAATTTTATACACTAAATGTAACAACAATTGTGGGACAGATGTAGTAAAACATTGCTCATTTGTCCCATAATAATTGTTAGATTTGCATATGAATTTTATACACTAAATTTAACAACAATATTCCCGTTATATTGATCTGTCAGTAAATCTCAACTTTGATTGTGTCGTGTTCATATCAAGTTGGCGTTATCTTGTCACCTTAACTTTGGCCATCCATATATTTTGAGCACAAAAACTTATGTCAAACCAGCACAAAAAAGATATAGATTAACCTCTTTATTGTGTATGAACTTGTTATAGTAACACACTTGTATAACTATCACATCTTTGACAGATGATGATGATGATTGCCACATTTTTGACAGATGATGATGATGATTGCCACATCTTGACAGATGGTGATGATGATTGCCACATCTTGACAGATGATGATGATGATTGCCAAATCTTGACAGATGATGATGATGATTGCCACATCTTGACTGATGATGATGATGATTGCCACATCTTGACAGATGATGATGATGATTGCCAAATCTTGACAGATGGTGATGATGATTGCCACATCTTGACAGATGATGATGATGATTGCCAAATCTTGACAGATGGTGATGATGATTGCCACATCTTGACTGATGATGATGATGATTGCCACATCTTGACAGATGATGATGATGATTGCCAAATCTTGACAGATGATGATGATGATTGCCACATCTTGACAGATGATGATGATGATTGCCAAATCTTGACAGATGGTGATGATGATTGCCACATCTTGACTGATGATGATGATGATTGCCACATCTTGACAGATGATGATGATGATTGCCACATCTTGACAGATGATGATGATGATTGCCACATCTTGACAGATGATGATGATGATTGCCACATCTTGACAGATGATGATGATTGCCACATCTTGACTGATGATGATGATGATTGCCACATCTTGACAGATGGTGATGATGATTGCCACATCTTGACAGATGGTGATGATGATTGCCACATCTTGACAGATGATGATGATGATTGCCACATCTTGACAGATGGTGATGATGATTGCCAAATCTTGACAGATGGTGATGATGATTGCCACATCTTGACAGATGATGATGATGATTGCCACATCTTTACAGATGATGATGATGATTGCCAAATCTTGACAGATGGTGATGATGATTGCCACATCTTGACAGATGATGATGATGATTGCCACATCTTGACAGATGGTGATGATGATTGCCAAATCTTGACAGATGGTGATGATGATTGCCACATCTTGACAGATGATGATGATGATTGCCACATCTTGACAGATGATGATGATGATTGCCACATCTTGACAGATGATGATGATGATTGCCACATCTTGACTGATGATGATGATGATTGCCAAATCTTGACAGATGGTGATGATGATTGCCACATCTTGACTGATGATGATGATGATTGCCACATCTTGACAGATGATGATGATGATTGCCAAATCTTGACAGATGATGATGATGATTGCCAAATCTTGACAGATGGTGATGATGATTGCCACATCTTGACTGATGATGATGATGATTGCCACATCTTGACAGATGATGATGATGATTGCCACATCTTGACAGATGATGATGATGATTGCCACATCTTGACAGATGGTGATGATGATTGCCACATCTTGACTGATGATGATGATGATTGCCACATCTTGACAGATGATGATGATGATTGCCACATCTTGACAGATGATGATGATGATTGCCAAATCTTGACAGATGGTGATGATGATTGCCACATCTTGACAGATGATGATGATGATTGCCTCATCTTGACAGATGATGATGATGATTGCCAAATCTTGACAGATGGTGATGATGATTGCCACATCTTGACAGATGATGATGATGATTGCCACATATTGACAGATGATGATGATGATTGCCACATCTTGACAGATGATGATGATGATTGCCACATCTTGACAGATGGTGATGATGATTGCCACATCTTGACAGATGATGATTATGATGACGACCTCATCCAGACAGAGGATGATGATTGCCAAATCTTGACAAATGATGATGACAACCTCATCCAGACAGATGATGATGATTGCCACATCTTGACAGATGATGATGATTGCCACATCTTGACTGATGATTGCCACATCTTGACTGATGATGATTGCCAAATCTTGACAAATGATGATGATGACAACCTCATCCAGACAGATGATGATGATTGCCACATCTTGACAGATGATGATGATGATGACGACCTCATCCAGACAGAGGATGATGATTGCCAAATCTTGACAAATGATGATGACAACCTCATCCAGACAGATGATGATGATTGCCACATCTTGACAGATGATGATGATTGCCACATCTTGACAGATGATGATGACTGCCTCATCCATACAGATGATGATGATTGCCACATCTTGACAGATGATGATGACGATGATTGCCACATCTTGACAGATGATGATTATGATGACGACCTCATCCAGACAGAGGATGATGATTGCCAAATCTTGACAAATGATGATGACAACCTCATCCAGACAGATGATGATGATTGCCACATCTTGACAGATGATGATGATTGCCACATCTTGACTGATGATGATTGCCACATCTTGACTGATGATGATTGCCAAATCTTGACAAATGATGATGATGACAACCTCATCCAGACAGATGATGATGATTGCCACATCTTGACAGATGATGATGATGATGACGACCTCATCCAGACAGAGGATGATGATTGCCAAATCTTGACAAATGATGATGACAACCTCATCCAGACAGATGATGATGATTGCCACATCTTGACAGATGATGATGATTGCCACATCTTGACAGATGATGATGACTGCCTCATCCATACAGATGATGATGATTGCCACATCTTGACAGATGATGATGACGATGATTGCCACATCTTGACAGATGATGATGATGGTTTCAGCCAGATAAATGATAATGACTGCTTCATCAAGACAGATGATAATGGCTACTGTATCTTGACAGCCGTCTTTACCAATAAAATTACAACTCAAACATCCTGATTAATAACTAATTCAACTTTGAAATATATACCAGAAGCTTAAGATGATGAGGCATTAAGACGTCTGTACATCATTTGATTATTGTGACATACACTTGTGCGATCTTAGGCCACTCTCTAAGTCTATATAGCTACAGTCCAGTGGCAAGCAGAGTAAGATAAATGGTGTCTACAGGTTTTATTTCGGATTACATTTTCTTAGACTTTTCCAGTTAAAGGGTACTTACAAATCAGCAGAGGCTTGATGCTACTTCTCCAATTTTCATTTTGTGGTTAACTTCCCCAAGAAGAATTGCCTTTATCACAACATTGTCATAACCCACTTCTACCCAACAAATCTGCACTCGCAGATTCTCTAAAAGTGGATTTGGCCATTGTAGAATAATAACAATAATAACACTTACTGGCATAAGGGTTCCCAACTCATGTCCAGTTGGCAGACAAAATAAACAGGCTGGAACTCAATACAGTCCTTACAAAATTACTAAAGTAAATGCTGGCATATATATATATATATATATATATGTGTGTGTGTGTTTATGTATGTATATATATATATATATATATACCCACACTTGACCAGCAACCAATTGTAATCCAGAGAATGGACTTGCCCATGTGTGCACGATGCAATGCTTCAATGTGCCATAAATAACTCTCCTTCTTCAAAGCACATTTGGCAATTGACTTGGCTTGCTACACAACTGATTGCTGATTTTGATCACCTATCAAACTCAATAGGCATTTTGTTTATTTTGTATTTAATCTAAAATCTGTAATTTTTAGAGGAGACCTTTTCCAAACAACTTCAGATGATAATCCTTTCAAAGTAAGTGAGTAACATTTGGAAGTAAAATAAGAATGTTTATAGTTTGGTTTGGTTTTATGGCATATCAACCATTGTTGGTTATTTAATGCCAAATCTTGTTTTTACATATTAGATATATGATATATAAACACATTTTGTAGATACATAATGTTCTATTTGTAGATCAGACAGTTTCATTTCAACCAATTTAGCATAAGTCAACAAAGTTAAATGGTTCTAAGTATTTCTATGTATCACAAACAATTCAATTAAACATCAGTCATTTGTTTACACAAAGTTAAATGATCAAACAGTTCTATTTTA
>OY757945.1:6509081-6514081 GCA_963585895.1 Sepioteuthis lessoniana | reverse complement strand
TTTAATAAACTTGGCTTTATCAGGCATACAAATCTTAGGTTGCTAACGGTACCTGCTTTTTCAAAGAGGCCACCCATCTAAGTATTGAGTAGACTTAGTGCTGTGCTTAACTTTGGTGATTTTGACTGTAATTTCTTTATTTGCATTTGATTAAAATATGAATTCACTAAATAGTATATCACATGACATCAAACCTAATGGTTGTCAAAGGAGGCTTTGAAGTGAATATATCTAAATCATAATTTTCTTTCTTGTGTGCTTGTTACCTCTAGACACCTCATCAAATGGGCTGGTCTTGATGAAAATTAGCATGTGAACTCCTTTCACACTAAGGAGTGTTTTAATGTTATTTCCTGATATGAGTGAGTTGGGACTACCCTGTCTCATCCCATTTAAGCTTTAAATAGATCAGGAAGGTCTACTTTATGCAGAAAACAAATAAAACCGATATCTGCCGGAGTGTTCCCTTCTTGGGTTACCTGAACTTTTAGGAGGAAAATTATTCCTTCAACTTAGAGACTCCTTAGCTCATGGGCCAATATTGATGAAAATTGACATGTGAGGTTTGTTGATGTTAAGGAGTGTTTTAAAAACATTTGCTGGTGGAATGATTATGCAGGGGATCAGAGTAGATGTGCCCAGAATATTTTAGCTTAAAATTGACACGGAAGGTCTAATTTGTCCAGAAAGCAAATAAAATTGGCATTTGCAGAAGAGGTCTCTGAAATTTTGCAGGAAAATTTATCTGAAATAATTCATTCTACCAACAGAATTCTTGGCTAATCTTGATAAAATTTGGCATATAAGCTTCCTTGATGGGTGAGGCAGAACTCTCGGAACATTTTCTTTGAAAATTGATCAGGAAGGTCTAATTCATCCAGAAAACAAATAAAATCGCAATCTGCCAGATCCCCACTTCCCACTAATGGTAGACGGGAACTTTTAGAAGAAAATTAAAATGGTAGAAGTAATTCATACAGAAAACAACTCAGACAAATTTTTGTTTAACCAAAATAGGCTTTCGTATATAATTTTTATCCTAGGCAGTACCAGGTTCTCCTGTTAGTATTGGAATAAACAGTATCATCTGAGTGAATTATATTTTTATACATGTTTGTATATCAACCAATAAGTGATGAATTATTAATATCCGACAATAAGATATACATTTTAATATTCTATTATCCAGTATAGGTATTCATTAGGCTTACTTTGGCATAACCTGGCTCAAGGGCATAAATATGGAGCACTGAATAAGGTTTATGCAGCTATATAGTATTAATGGTCAGCTCAATTAGCCTGCTAACCATTATGCTATGGAGAGATATTTCTTATCATTTGTTCTGTATGTTATGTCGAGCACAAATCATATCACGTTCCCCTGTACATATAACAAATAGTTGCAATAATCGAACAATGTGCACACTTAAATCTATGAATATGCATGTGTAAATGATTGCTTGATGCTGTCATAAGTGCATCTGTTGGTTTTCATGATGCAATTGTTTGTTTTTTTTTGTTTGAGATCTTCTTTTCTCTCTCTTTCTGCAACATCTTTGTTTATTCTTCTTCCCTCTGTTTCTCTTCATTCTCTTTTTCTTTCTTTCTTTCTTAAATGCTTACATTCTTCTCTCTTTTCTCTTCTTCTCTTTTCTTTTTTTCTCTTTCTCTGAAACGTCTTTATCTCAGCTCTTTCCCTTTCTTCTCTTTTCTGTTTTCTTCTTCCTCCTGCGTCTTTCTTCCACTTACATTCTTCTCTCTTTCTTCATCTCTTTTCTGGTTCTCACTTTCATCTTCTTTCTTTCTCTCTTTTAATCTCTTTCTTTCTGTATTTTTCTTTTTTTTTCTTGCCTTCTCTCTCTCTCTCTCTCTTCTTTGTTTTAGCTCTTTCCCTCTTTGTCTTAATGTTTTTCTTCCTTTTGTGTTATTCCTTTGCTTATATATTCTTTTCTCTTTTTTCATTTCTTTTTTTTTTTACCCTCTTCATCTCTTATCTCTAATAATGTCCTCTCTCTTTCCATGTTTCCACTTCTCTCTTTCCTTGTTTCTTTCCACCCACTTTCTATTTGTCTCTTTCTTCATCTCTTTTTTTTCTCTCATCTTCTTTCTTTCTCTCTCTCTCTCTCTCTTTTTTTCCTTAATGACTAAAGTTCTGGATTGCAACCTTGAAGTAAGTTCAAACTCCAGTTGAAATGTTATGTTCACTTTCAAGCTAATACTCCTGAGAAAGGCATGAACCCTCTTATTTTGTCAAATATAGGATGAATAGTATTACAGTTGTTCTTTTACAGGGATGGCTTTTGCATCAGATAGCCCACAAAGGTTGATATGCCATTTAACAAAGAAACCAAACTTAAAAAAGGAAAAAAATGATTTTATAAGCATCTGTTGAAACATTTACTCCCTATCTCCACTTGTTTGTCTGTCTTTCCTCTTCCACTTCTTCCCTCTCTCTTTCTTTGTTTCTTTTTCTCTCAATCACTTTCACTCTCTCTGTTCACTCTCGCTCCTCTCTCTCTTTCCACTTTTGCTCCTTCCACTCTCTCTTCCTACTTCAACTTCTCTCACTCTTTCTTCACTCTCTCTCTCACCCATTTCAACTCTCTCCTCTCTTCTCTTTCTCTGCTCACTATTCCTCTCACTTCCATTCTCTTCCTTTCACCCACTTCCACTCGCTCAGCTCTCTTTCTCCCTCTTCTTCCTTTCTCCCTCTTCTTTCTTCACTCATTCTTTATCTTGCCCACTCAGACTCTTTCTCCTACTCTCTTTACTCTCTCTCTCTCTCTCTTCACTCACTCTTTGTTGCATTCACTTCTACTCTCTCTCTCTCTCTCTCTTCTCTTTTCACTCTCACTCTTCCCCTCTCTGTACAAGGTGATACTGAAAAGTTTTGGGCTTAACCAAGATAGAAATAACCTTTTTAGATTATTATTGAATTATTTTTTCTTTCTTCTTATCTGTCACCCTCTTTCTATTCTTCTCTCTTTCTCTTTCATCACTCAATGTTCTTTCCTACCTCTTTCTCCCAGCTATCCTCTAGCCCACCCAGCTGAGATGGTTGGAGAAGACACTGACTGACACCAACAAGTGTCCTTGATATGACACTAAACCATCCAATGGTGAGACTCTAGTCATTGATCTTTGGGGAATTTGGAGTACCCCTTCATTGCCATTATTCTCAGGTCCACTCTGACCCAGAATGGTAATATCTATTAGGGTCCCATTTATGGGTCAAATAGAACTTTCTTATCATTTATCTTACTGGAAACCATTTAACTGTGTGTAAACAAATGAGATCTGGCTCCTTTTAAAAAATGTTACCAATAAACTATTCACTAAAAGATTATAGATATGTCTAAACGGGATTTGGCATTAAATAACCATCAAGGGTTGATATGCCATAAAACCCAACCAACCTATCAAGCTCTTCCTTATATTCTCCTTCCTTTCCTTCTAATTTCCTTCTTTTTTTTCTCTTTTTTGCTTCTACCGCCTCCTCTTTTTCCACATTCTCCTACCCCCTACTTCACCATTTTTTTCTCTTTTTCTACTTGACTCACTTTGATTATATCAATTTCTCTTCTTTTTTTTCTTTTTTTTTTTTTACCCGACCCCTCCGCTCAGGCAGGATATGACACAAGGTCAATTTTTTTTTTTTAAGCGGAGTTTAACAGGTTTGAATTCAGAGTTTTCCTTCTCCTAGACTAGTTGCCTCTTTTTTCTTTTACATCTCCCTCTCACTCTCTCTCTCTCTCTCTCTCTCTCTATATATATATATATATATGTGTGTGTGTGCTGACAAAAATAAAATTGGAACTCTCTGAAGGACAGCCAATTATACCTGGAATATGTGCTATGTGCATGGTCTGAGTAATGTTGATCCACCCTTTATTGTGGAACCTGTGCACATGTCCAGTCACACTATTATTATATTCACTTTTGTACTAATGCCTTTGGGAAGGCATGAACTCCCTTATCCCCCCCCCAGCTCAGATTAAACAGTACTGCTACTGTTTTTCTATAAAGATGGCTTCGGCATTAAATAACCTATGCAGGTTGGTATACCATTAGATGAAGAAACCAAATATATACTGTGATTATTTACTGTAATACAGCTGTATTACCTGTGCATTTAATTTTAAATTATTTAAAACCCATTCAAGGTGTTATAATCTTTTTTCTTTCATTGTACACACACGTCTGCAGTGTATTTCATATTGAAACAAAATTGGATCATATGTAAGAAGTTATTTTACCACAATTTTTTATTTTCAAAACACAATCGCTGATTTATTGCATTTTAATCTGTACGTGTACATACATCATTGTCATTACTTACTGTCATCTTAGTAACTGCTATAGCGACTGCACAGTCGTATGCATCAAAATCCACTTTTTGATGTCTCTTGCTATAAACTTAACTTTTTTTCTCCTTAATATATCATTGCAAATTGATAGAGAAGATATAAAATATGCATAATTTTATTCTATTTTTACACTGCCTGTCTCTTTCGATAACTATGCCAATAAAAATGGACTCTATTGTAGAGTCATTGTATCCATTTGGCACAAGGTCATCAAAGTTATTCACACAAGAAAGCAAGCACCTGGTAACATACAAGTGATAACTGCAGATTTCAGGTAATGCTGTAACTCCTCTTCTTCATGTGCAATGGAATCGGGTGACAATCCACCCTGTCATTAAAAGGTGTTGTTAATACTAGTGCTGCTGTGGGAGGGAGGATCTTTTGTGCATTCTTATAGAGAAGAGACTATTTTAAAAAGTCTTTGCTTCCAAAAGAAAGCATATTGATTGACAAACAGGATTTAAATCAAATTTATGAAGGAAAAATATTTTAGTTTTTAGACTTTTCATAAATCTACTATTTACAAAACTTAGATTATTCATTTGTTTTTAAATGATTTCAATAAATATCAATATAATATAATGACTTGAATAAATATCTTTTAATGAATTTTACAAATACATATCTATTTTA
>OY757945.1:6481581-6506581 GCA_963585895.1 Sepioteuthis lessoniana | reverse complement strand
ATGTATATGTAGATATATTTTATATATATATATAGCTATTGAAAACGGAGCCTTCAGGTCACCCTCAACTACAGTCATTAACTATAATTTATATATATATATATATATATATATATCATACAATGACTGATGTTGGTATATCAGATGATAACTCTGGGTTCAAGCATGGTTTCGGAGCCAAAGCATCATTAACACTAACCCAGAGTGCCCCAGCAGTAACTCACGATACCACTAGACTTTGTTAGATTGTCATCACTCTATGGGATTGCCATATCCATGCTGATGCAGTTAGAGCCTTATCTTGGATCTTTTTTATGTATTTCCTAATGTCTGATGGAGAAAGTCTAAGATCAGTCAAGAATACGGAGGTTGAGTTGGTAATGGAACCTCAGCATCCGACCTCGATTGGAAATACGTTGGTTATCCAGCCATTTCTGAAACATTGTTCTTGCTGATCCTCATATTTTTCCTACTTATGCTGATCTACCCAGTCAAAATTTTCTTCAAAAGGGACCATTAAGTCAATAACGAAAACTTTTTTGTTTTAACGGATCAAATGACAATACCTGGATGCTGGGTCATTAACGCTATTTCTGTTAGAAATACGAAATGATGTTCTAAATTAGTTGCAACGTGCCAGTCCGTGCAGCCATAAAGCAATAATGATCTGTACATATATATATTTGTAAATGGAATATATATACTACATATATGCATATATATAATATACATATGTATAATGTAAAGAAAGAAATTGTTTGTCACCTCTAACATTGAAAAAATTAATAGAGAAAACTTACATCTCAATAACTATCTCTAGAATATAATATCCAAACCGAATCAAACAACTGAACAATACTCAAAAAATCACCGTAATCTGCTTGCTGTATGTTTAAGCCCTAGCCAAAAAGTTTCAAAAGATATTAAGTCCATATGATATCAGGACAATATTCAAGACTGGTTCGATTCTTTGAAAATATCTATTCTGAGTCCATCCCCTAACAGAATACAATGTGACCAAGAATTGTTTATATTACATCCCATACAGCTGTTGTAAAGCAAACAAAGGTATGACATGCTATCCACTAAAGATAAGGCTAGGGGAATACTGAAAAGCAGTAGTACAAGGTGAAATTAAAATGTTAGGTATGGCTGAACATATATGAAACACAAAGGGAAAAGTTTAATCTTTCAAACACCTACTTACAAGTCGAGTGCTCGAAACTTCTAACAGCTAACACTCATAAAGCATTATTCGAATTTAATCGACTTCTTTTGTGCATAAAGGTAACACCAAGCATATTCCATCAGATCACGGACACTATGCTTTCCGGTTTGGATTGTACACAAGCATATTTAGGAAGACCCAAAATAAATGTGGTGAAGATGTAAAAAAATGTATTTGAAAGAATTAAAGATTACGGTTTGAAGATCAATGAAGAAAAATGCCAATTGTTTATGTCCAGAGTTAAATATCTCAGACAAATTATCATTGCAAATGGTAGACGACCTGGTCCTTCAAAGTCAAGCACAAAAAAGAGACATGCCCATCCCAAGAAATGAAACAAAGTTATGGGCATTTTTAGGGTTTGCTAATTACGATCATGGATACATACCAAACATGTATGAATTAAGTTCACCATTGAATAACCTGTTCAAGAAAGAAATTAAATGAGATTGGTTTGGTTTGGTTTGGTTTTATGGCATATCAACCTTTGTAGGTTATTTAATGCCAAATCGATTTTTATGTAAATAATCAGTTCTATTTCAAACAATTCAGTACAGTTTCAGTGACAAAAACAGTTAAATTTCAAATAATTCAGTTTAGCATAAGCACACAGTTTAAATGTAAGTACAGTTTAATTATGAAAAACATTTCTATTTCAAGCTATTCACTTTAGTCAAGCAGTTTTAATTCAGCTAATTCAGTTTAGTATAAGTATAGATTTTGTTTACACTCAGTTAAATATCAAAACAGTTCTATGTTAAACAATTCAGTTTAGAGGGAATACAGTTTAGCAAAAAATTGTTTGATTTCAAATAATTCAGTTTAGCATAAGCACGCAGTTTAAATGTAAGTATGGTTTAATTGTCAAAAACATTTCTGTTTCAAGCTATTCAGTTTAATCAAACAATTCAGTTTAGCATAAGTATGCTGTTAATTTAACCCATAGATAGGGCCCTATCAGATGCTACCACCCTGGGCCAGGGAGCAATGGCAATGAAGGGGTGCTCCATATTCCCCAAGGCCCCAATATTACTGGAACCTCACCATCAGATTGTTTTACATCATATCCAGGACACTCATTGGGGGCGGGGGTCTTACCTCTCTGCAGAGGTGCAGTCAGTGTATTCTACAGCCCCAGCCAACTGGGCAAGAAATTAAATGTGATTGGTCTGATAAATGCCAAAGTCCTTTCAAAGAGATTAAGAAAGTCTGAACATTAGATTTGTTACTAGCTCATTTTCAACCTAATTAGAGATTGTTGTTGCGGCAGATGCAAGTGAGTCGGGTCTGGATGCTGTTATACTACATATGAGGATGGAAAAACTAAACCAATATCTCATGTTTCAAGATCATTAATAACAGCTAAAAAAAGCTACAGCTACATTGAAAAAGAAGCATTGACCATCCTATTTTCTCTGAAAAAGTTTCTTAATTCATACATGGTAGACAATTGCCCATTGTTGTCCGTATACAGATAAAAAAAAAGGGGTGTTCCCACACATACAGCAAATAGACTGCATCACTGGGGAAATATCCTATTGAATTATGACTATAAAATGGAGTTTCTGTCATCTAAAAATATTGAGTTACGTAGATGGACTATCTAGATTGACACCAAAATTCTGCAAACCACTTGAAGACACAGTAATTTCAGTGATAAGAGCCAAAAATGAAATCAAGGATGTATTGTAAAATACAGCTTGGCTGACAATATGGGACGAGGTTAAAATCCCACAGTGCAGTCACAAAGTGATGCACTGGAAGAGGGTGACCTGTGAACTGCATAACAGTTATTTCTGCTTGACGATGATCAAACATGCCACTCCAAAGATGGTGGAAGTTGCATGTTCCGTTGGCCAGTTATGGGAGGAGATTGCGTTGGCAAAGAGGCATGTCCATATCTCCGCATAGGAGTTTGATAGTAATATAAGGCCAACGATTTGAATGGAAAACAGTGAAATTCCGCTGTTCATGCAAGCTTGTCCCGAAGTGTCCAGGCCTCATAGACAAATGATTTGAATACCTCTCCTGATTGCTCCTACTTCACACAAGCGTCCATCAAGAAAATAAATATATATTTTTATATATATTAGTGTTGTCGTTTGTTTAGCCAGAGCGAAACCTAACAGTATTATACAATACATTGAGAGAATTGCCAATAATATTTGAGGAAATAAGAATTGGAAAAAGATGACATTATCCTAAAAATGAAGAAATAAATAAGATTTAAAGAAAAAAAAGAAAAAAGTGAATATTACTGGAAGTAAGACATTTTCATTATGCAATAGAGGACTTATGTATGCAGAAAGAATTTTGATACCAGCTTTGTTGCCAAAATGTATAATAAAAAAATTCACATAGAACATCCAGAAATTTCTTGGATGAAATCCTTAATGAGATGTTATTAGCCAAAAATGGATCAAGATATCAAAATCACGCTGAGTTTGCACTTTGGAAGTGACGTTACCACAAATAAGATTTTAACCTTGGCCAAAAACCGATGTGTCATCGTCCTGGTTATACATAGACTTTCCAAGACCATTAAACAGAGCATACGATCTAGTGGCAGTTGATAGTTACACTAAATGGCCAGAAATATTAAAAGACTAACTTCCACGGTAACAATTAATTTTTTGCATGAGATTTTTGCAAGGTTCATTGTACCTGACATTATTATTTCTGATGTAATGAATATGCATACACGTGGGTCACCCGTTACAGTAATATGATTGGCTGGTGTCAGGCATGAATGCAGCCTAATGTAGAGGTACGTTGACTGTGTCTATGACTGTTCAGTGTTGGTACGAACACACGTCTAGTACCAGTACAATTACCTACCTGCTCGATTGTACTACACCTGTTACAGTGGCCAAACCACTTAGCTCCTTCAATTAAATATATCTCTTCCTGGGACATATCAATTTCAAATAATGGGACGCAATTCACAGCTAGTGAATTTGGAGTTTTCGGTAAATCATTGGCAATAGAACACATTATAACACCCCCTGATCATCCAAGATCAAACGGACAGGCTGAACATTTTCTCAATATATTTAAAAGGGCGCTAAAAAAAAGTCAGAGGGAGAAGTAGATGACATAATGCTGCAGCAATTTCTGAGCATTTTCAGGATAATGCCAAACCCGAACACAATGTCTGGAATATCGCCTGCAGAGTTGATATTTGCCAGAAGATTAAGTCTCTTTTTCATAAATTACTATCTGATTGTAAGGTGAGAACATCAAGAAATAACAATAATCAAATACTTCAAAACTGGAGATAAAGTGTTTTTTTTTAAATGTACCAACATGGAAAAGAATTCTGAGAAGATGGCATTATAAAGAAAGAGATCTGAAAAATAATGTTACATGGTACAGGGACAAAGATGGGAACACGAGTGATACCTTAATCAGTTAAAACAAAGAGTTACTGATTTAGTAAGTCTCCAAAAAGAGGTACCTATGGGAATATTATATGATGTACCCTCATGACCAGAAACTGTTCAGTTAAGGGTTTACAGTAAGAGAAAAAGAACAGCAATGGAATTTTTAAATATCAAACCAAAACTAAAGACATAGAGAATCCAGTGGAAGTCATCTCAAAGGGGAGGGTGTCGTATGTGAATAAAGTGAAACACTAGAGTTTGAACAAAGGTTGGCAATAAATAAATATGGCAAACCTTCAGATAGTATAAATCGAGGTACCGTGCGGTTAGAATGGACACATAGGTTTGGTTTATTGGGTTTTATGGCATATCAACCTTTGTAGGTTATTTAACGCCAAATCCATTTTTATGTAAATAATCTGTTCTATTTAAAACAATTCAGTTTAGCATGAATACACAGTTTAATTGTCAAAAACATTTATTTCAAACTATTCAAGAAGTTATATGTAACAATTCAGTTAAGTGTAAATACAATTTTAATGTCGAAAAACAGTTCTATTTCAAATAATTCAATTAAGCATAAGCACGCAGTTTAAATGTAAGTACAGTTTAATTGTCAAAAACATTTCTATTTCCAGCTCTTCAGTTTAGTCAAACAATTCAGTTTAGCATAAGAATGCTGTTAGTTCTATTTAACCCATAGATAGGGCTCTATCAGGTGATACCACTCCGGGCCAGAGTGGACCTGGGAGCGATGATAATGAAGGGGTACTCTGCATTCCCCAAAGCTCCAGCATTGCTGGAACCTCGCCATCAGATTGTTTAGTGTCATATCCAGGACACTCGTTAGGGGTGGGTTCTTACCCCTCTGCAGAGGTGCAGTCAGTGTATTCTACAGCCCTAGCCGACTGGGCAAAGAATGGACAAATAGTCAAGTGGACTTCTTTGAGAGAAAGACCTTCAGTACTAGCTTGACCAGTACACACTTGGTTCAAAGCAATTCTGTTATTGTTCT
The DNA here is from genome assembly GCA_963585895.1 of Sepioteuthis lessoniana. Classification (NCBI taxonomy): domain Eukaryota; kingdom Metazoa; phylum Mollusca; class Cephalopoda; order Myopsida; family Loliginidae; genus Sepioteuthis; species Sepioteuthis lessoniana. Next base: position 6,500,955 of record OY757945.1, on the reverse strand, counting down.
TGGCAAGACTGTACTATTACAGATAGTAACAATTTTTCATTTGTCTTATTTTCTGTTGAATGTATTAATTTCACTTGGAATGAAATACCTTTGTCACATTATGTACATGTGAGCGTCACAAAAAGTATTAAAAAATTGGATGGTTTCAGCAAAAACCTTTAGATAGTATAAATCAAGGTACCCTGCTGCTAAAGTGGACATTAGTTTGAGGATTTCTTTGAGAGAAAATTTTTCAGTTATAATTTGGCTGGTACACTCTTGGTTCAAAGCAATTCTGTTATTGTTCTTAGCAAGATTGTAGTGTTACGGATAGAAACAAGTTTTTGTTTGTTTTATTTCCTGTTAATGTATTAATTTTGGTTGGAATGAAATACTTATTCTTTTCTTAAGTTGCCTTTTTCTTCATCACATTATGTACACTTAAGCGTCTCAAAAATATGTTTTATATATATAATATCTATCTATCTATCTATCTATCATTTGTGTGTAGATATATATCATATTAGATATATTTGTATACATATATCATATACATGATATATACATATGTCTGAATATATATCATATAATGTATATATATATATATATATATATATATATATATATATATATCACATATTCAATATATATTTATACATATCATATACATATATATGTGTGTGTGTGATGAATACGTACTTATTTATCATACAAATGATATATATACGTATATATGCATATATATGTATCATACATATGATGAATATATGTGCGTGTGTATATATATATATGTATATATATATATATATATATATCCAGTCAGTGTCCAGGGACAGTAAGTGTGGATTATTCTTTACATAGAATATATGAGGAAAATCATATAAATCTATGGCTATTGTTAGTTCCCTGTTTATTCGCTGGGGTATAACAAAATTCATATTCAGAGCGTATATAGTACAATTTGATGGAGACTCAAACTTGGTTAAGTTTGAGTCTCCGTCAAATTGTACTCTCTCTCTCTCTCTCTCTCTCTCTCTCTCTATATATATATATATATATATATATATATATATAATCAAAAAAGATGAAATGACCCTGTACTTTCAGAGCTTTTAGTTTTATTTTGTAGATATCTAACTTGTCTGAATAATTTTTCTTTTTTGTAGAAAGGGTTTTGATAATTAATTTTATATATGAACGGAGTAGAATAAATATAAAGAAATCCACATCTCTTTTTGCCAATCCCAAACAACTTTATACATATATAATCATTCTGATTTGTGTATAAACTCTTTTATTACCTGTTCTGTTTTTTTGTTTTTGTTTTGTTAATCATGGTTATCTCCCCTTTCTTGAATTGATACTCATCTTTTGGGAATGGAAAATGTGCTTTGTTGGTAGAAAAAAATGTTCCTCATTTGAATCATTTTCACTAATAAAATGCAAAGAAATTTGGATAAAATTCATGCAAAATAATTTAATGACTATGAACAATTTTTTTCATATTGTTTTTTCCCCTCTTTCTGTAATGAAAAATATTTATGATTAACTATGAAACATTCTTGAGTTAATACACAACACATTTATCACTGAATTCATCCAAGTGAAAACAGAAAAACTTTTTTTGTAAATAAAACACTTAAAACTGCATTTTTTTAGATTTTATAAATATAGGCTGGTACCCTTCAATGCATACAGTCATACAAATTGTGATTCACCCCTTATTTCTGTGTAAATATGATCATTTACTGTCATTATCTTCACCATTGATAGATGGTTTGGTTTAATGTCAAAATCCGGTTTATACATATATACAATATGAATTGTAAGTCAACAAAATTAAATGGTTCCAAGTATTGCTATATATCACTAATAATTCAATTAAACATCAGTTATTTGTTTACACACAGTTAAATGATCAAACAGTTCTGTTTCCAACAATTTAATTTAGCATAAGTCATTTGTTTGCACTCAGTTTAAATGTCAAACAGTTCTATTTGACTCATGAATAGGACCGTATCAGGTACTCCCACTTCAGGCCAGAATGAACCTGGGAGTGATGACAATAAAGGGGTACTTTGCATTCCCCAAAGCTCCAGCATTACTGTAGGCTCACCATCAGATTGTTTAATGTCATACCCAGGACACTTGTAGGGGGGAATCTTATTCCTCAGCTGACTAGGCTAACCATTGATAGGGATGGATGGCACGTGAGAGTCAAGGGAATCCATGCTGACAACACAGATTTCCTTGACTCTCTCTCTCTTGCCATCCATCCCTATTGGTTATTGGTCTTGGTAGTTCCATGAGACAGCATCCAGTATCTGCATAGACCTGGTGAATGTAAAGTTTTGCTGGTCAGCCAACATTGGTGTGTCCATGTGTAGGAGTCCATAGTAGAATGTTATTTATGTGTTCATGCATACTTCTCCAGCAGTCTTGCCTGGATGGTTTGTGTTAGGAAAAGTAAGTTAGTAAAGTTGGCAACCTTTGTCAAGGGTGACCGGAAGGCTCCCATTTCAACAGCTACTACACCGAGGTGTAGGAGAGGGCACTACTCCATTCCCTGGATTGCTCCACTTTACCTTTAATCCTTACCTTATATTCCTGAATGTTAAGCAAGGCAGCATCAAGTACCATTTTTTGAGTCTTTGGTATGACTCAACTTGGGATTGAACCTTGGTTTCCTGAACCATTGGCGAACACTCTACTCAATTGGCCAATAGCTGGTCAAAGGTCTAGTAAGTTACCATAAAGCTGATGATTTGTGAGATGGGAGGTAAGTAGCTGTACAATTGATGATTTGTTAGTATAGAATAATAACAATAACACTTACTAGCTTAAGGGTTCCCAACTAGTGTCCAGTTGGTAGACAAAAATAAAACAGGCTTTAACTCAATACAGTCCTTGCAAAACTACCACAGTAAAAGCTTGTGTATGTATATATATATATATATATATATATACTAATATGTTCATGCACAGACTAGCAGCCATTTGTAATCCAGGGAATGGAATTGCCCATGTGTGCTCAATGGGATGCTCCAACGTGTCATAAATAGCTCTCCTTCAGAGCTTGACTTAGCTTGCTACGCAACTGATTACTGATTTTGATCACTTACCAAACTCAAATGTTAGATGGGAGGTAAGTGGCCATACAGCTGCTTTTTTCTTTCCAGGCATTTGATTAAAGTCCAAGTGGTGCAACAATTTAGTAGTACTGATATGGTTACAGCTTAAAAGAATTTCCATTCTATTCTATCAAAGAGATCAGATTTCTCTACAGTTGATAACCTGCCAATTTCAGCAGATGAGATATTGCTACCAAGGTATATGCATTGGTCTTCTAATTTCAGAGGCTTGCCATTTAATGGAGAGATTGATTAAAAGGCATAGACTCTGTTTTATCTAAGAACAAGATCAGTACCTTTTGCTGCTTGCTCTAGGCTATGCGACAGAGATTTAGTAATCCCCCCCCTATTCTGGAACCTATGCATTTCTATAGATGATCATTTACTGTAATCCAACTATATGATCTCTAAAGTTAATCTGGAGTGAATTGAAAGGTGTTGTCATTTTATTTTCTATCAGTTTATTATTTATCATCAATTGAAAAATTCACTGTTTAATCATTAGATTTTCCAGCACGAAGAAATTAGATATTTATAATTGTAGAAGAAAAAAACTAAACAGGAGAATAATAGAGTAGCAATAAAGACTTTCAACAGGAATTAGCAAAACTATAATCTTACCAAGATAGACTGAATCCAAATTCAGTTGGTCATAAAATTCTACATTAGTTATCATTAATTTCTTTTCTCCATAAATTTTGTATTTTCTGTGTTCCAATTTAATTGTTAGTACAATCACTTTCAATGTATTTCTATAACAATCACTTTTGATACATTTCTATAACAATAACTTTCAATGCATTTCTATAACAATCACTTTTGATGCATTTCTATAACAATCACTTTTGATGCATTTCTATAACAATAACTTTTGATGCATTTCTATAACAATCACTTTCAATGCATTTCTATAACAATCACTTTTGATGCATTTCTATAACAATCACTTTCAATGCATTTCTATAACAATCACTTTTGATACATTTCTATAACAATAACTTTCAATGCATTTCTATAACAATCACTTTTGATGCATTTCTATAGCAATCACTTTTGATGCATTTCTATAACAATCACTTTCAATGCATTTCTATAACAATAACTTTTGATGCATTTCTATAACAATCACTTTCAATGCATTTCTATAACAATCACTTTTGATGCATTTCTATAACAATCACTTTCAATGCATTCTATAACAATCACTTTCGATGCATTTCTATAATAATAACTTTCAATGCATTTCTATAACAATCACTTTCAATGCATTTCTATAACACAGTCACTTTCAATGCATTTCCAAAGCATAATTACTTTTGATGCATTTCCCTAGCAGAGTCATTTTCAATGTGTTCCTGTTGAATTCAAGTCATGCTATTACATTTACTTTCTGACTAATAACATTAAGAAAGGCATGAATCCCCTTATCCCTCAAGGTATGCGTTAGATAGTACCACTACTATCTTTCTACAAGGATGACTTTGGCATCAATTAACCCATGAATGTTGATATGTCATTAAACAAAGTAAAGCAAACCCTACATATAATCATTATGTATATAATATATATGTCTACACACCTCTCTACATGATCAGGATGCAACATCGGTTTTCCTTCTCCTAGACCAGTTGTCATATCAAGGTTAAAGAGCCCTGACTGCCTTACTATTTATCCATAGATGGAGGAAGAATAACTAGATTCATACCCAAGGGTATTAGCACTATGTTAACTGCAAATAGCCTCATCCAGGATTTAAACTTGTATTGCCATGTCATTTTCAGCATTTATATATATATATATATATATATATACAATGATTATATACATACATATAATCATTGTATATGTGTGTGTGTATATATATATATATATATAATCATTATAAAGAAATGAATTTTTTAGGTATATGTTTAATAAATCCTACCTGTGATAAAACAAGTTACATAAACTAATAATCATATATGACATTGTCATTTGCTCTAAGCTATTTGCTTCTTGTTTATTTATTTAAAAAAATCCACCTTTTATTAAAGGTTAAATATAAATATTTCTATTTCATTGCGCACTTAAGATTACTGCACAATTTCTCTGCAGTGTCATCAAGAGAAACCAGTTAATAAGGTCTATGCACAATGCAAAGTTGAGCAAAAACAATGCATATATGTCATCTGCAAGCTTAGGATTATCACTTGTTAACTTTCTGGAATTAGTAAAGGTTAATTTTGACTTGGAGATGAGGTAATCTTGATTGTTAACAAAGTTAAGAATGAAAAGCAGGTTCAAACTCTACCTGGAACAGTTTCTATTTACTTCATACTTTTGAGAAAGGAATGAATCCAGTATTTTTATGAATAAAAAAAACAGGGTCGTCAGAGCCTTTTAACTTTGAAAAAGCAATTCTAATAATGCATGTTGGTATTATGGTTTGGTTTGGCTTTATTTGGTTTCTTTGTTTAATGGCATATCAACCTTTGTGGGTTATATTATACTAAAGCCATCCTTCTAGAAGAACAGCAGTGATGCTATTTAACCCATAGCCGGGAGGATAAGGGGGTTCATACCTTTCCCAAGGTTATTTGTCCGAAAGGGAACATAAAAGCGTGACTGGAATTCGAACTCGCTTATGACAATTACGCAGTCCATTGCTTTAACCATTTCACCACGAAGACACTCCTTTGTTATTAAGTAACCCAATTTAACCTATTGCAAAAGAGATGCAGTCTTATTAGGTCCAAATCATCAGAGGAGTGCACCCATATTGTCTTGGTTAAAGTACTGGTCTGTGATCTTGTAGTAAGTAAGTTCAAATTTTAATTGTGTTATTACAAGCACTTTCGGGCTAATACCCTTGCGAAAAGGAGTGGTAGCACCTGATAAAGTCCTATCTATGGGTCAAATAGATCTGTTTGGCAGCTAAATTGTGAGCAAACAAATGAATTGCTAGAAATAGAACTGTGTGTAAACAAATGACTAATATTTAATCAAATTGTTAGTGATACATAGCAATACTTGGAACCACTTCACTGTGTGCATACAAATTATCAAAACTGAATTGAATCATAAGTGTTAGATAACAATAATTGAAACCATTTAAGAATGTAGAAACAATAGCAATACTTGTGTGCTAACATATTAGTTCTAACTTATTTAAAAATGAAATTACCTACAAACTATGTGCAAACTTATATAGCAATACTTAAAACCATTTAAATGTGTGCCAAAAAATGAGCTCAGGCTTATTTAAAAATATTACCTACATAATGTGTTTACAAATCATATATTCAATATATATGTATGAATAGGATTTAGTATTAAATAACCTACAATGGTTGATATGCCATAAAACCCAACCCAACCAAATCATATATATCTAATATCTATGTATAAAGAGAATTTGGCATTAAATAACCTACAATGGTTGATATGCTATAAAACCCAACCAAACCAAATCATATATATTTAATATATATGTTCAAAGAGGATTTGGTATTACATAACCTACAATGGTTGATATACCATAAAACCCAACCAAACCAAATCCTATATATTTAATATATATGGATAAAGAGGATTTAGCATTAAATAACCTACGATGGTTGATATGCCATAAAACCCAACCCAACCAAATTATACTGTGTAATTTAGATGGTAGGAAAACAAACTTCAACTCAAATCCATTCTGTGTCTCTATTTTTACTTCTCTTCTCCCTCCCTTACTTGTTTGCTCACTCTGTTTTTTTCTGGAACACGAGTCTAGCCTTCACGTGTCTCAAAGACCAACTGACTTGAAACCAAAAGTCAGCTCTTCTTATCCTCCCACAGTCTTGGACAAGAAACCAAAATCTCTCACTTGTGTTAGCCTCGTTCTGACTGATAACACTTGCGTTGTGTCATTTCAATTGATAGATAGATATTAACAGAGTGAAATAGATAGGTTTAGCTTCTTTGTTAAATGGCATATTGTCATATTCAAATAAAGATTGGGTGGTTGGAAAACAAACTTCCATTCAAAGCTGTTCCTGCTGATAACCAATGTGGAAACTGGAACAACACTTTGCTCAAGACTCTGTTCCCCGTACACCGCAAACAATAGTTCTCTCTTTTTCTCAGGAACATGGATCTAGCCTCCATGAGTGCCAAAGACCAACTGACTCGAAACCAAAAGTCTGTTCTTTTTATCTGTCCTTGGTGTCGGACAAGAAACCAAAATCTCTCACTTGTGTTAGCCTCGTTCTGACTGATAACACTTGAGCTGTGTTATTTCAACATTGATTTGCCAAAATTTACCTTGCAGGTCTGTGATGTCTATAAGCACATGTACAAACAATTCACCTTCTCTTGCTTTGATGAGGTATGTCTCCACCACAAATACTTATATAGATGATTTACCATACAGAAATAAATATACCCTGTCAATGCACTTAATTCAGTGGTGAATATTAATCTCATAGACAGCTCAGTTGGCTGAGGCTGTAGAATATACTGTCGGCATCTCTGCAGAGATGTAAGACACTCTCTACCCACCAACGAGTGTCCTAACTGTGCAAACAAATGACTGATGTTAAATTGAATTGTTAGTGTTACAAAGCAATACTTGAAACCATTTAACTGCTTGGAAATAAAGCTATTAGTGTTTGATAGGAATACTTGAAACTATTTAACTGTGTGCCAACAAATAAACTCAGTCTTGTTTAAAATGTTACTTATAAACTATTCATTTACAAATCATCTAGATTGATATAATACATATTTACCCAACCCTTCCGCTTGGGCAGGATATGACACAAGGTCAATTTTTAAGCGGGATTTAACAGGTTTGAATTCAGAGGTTTCCTTCTCCTAGACTAGTTGCCTCACCAAGGCTGAAGAACCTAGTCTGCCCTACTATTTACCCATAGCTGGATGGAGAATGATATGATTCATACCTTTCCCAAGGGTATTAGTGCTATGTGAAATGCAGTCAGTCTCGTACAGGATTTGAACTTGTGTCGCTATGTCCATTTCCAACAACGATAACCATTAAACCACTGGCACAATATAGATTGATATAATATACATCTATAAATAGGATTCGGCGTTAAATAACCTACCATAAAACCCTACCAACCTATTCTCATAGATTGAATAAATATTATACAATAAAGATTTCAGATCAAAATTCAACCATCTACATATCATGTTGCAGGCTTATTGGTCCCCTTCATATGTAAATCCATTATACACCGTTTAATGTTGATGTCTACAGTGTTTCATTCTCGACAGGAAAATTGTCAAATGAACAGCGAGGTGTCAAGAACCTACATCTCATTGACCAGTCTCAAGTGGCTCTTTTTTAAGGTATCTTCATTATGAAAGTTGGGAGAGTCAAAAGTCTTTAAATATTTCATGCTATTTCAGCATCTCTTCATAAAGCTGAGCTTATGTGTGGAGGGGGACTGATGGTGCTTTTATTCTCCTAGACTAGTTGTCTAACCAAAACTAAAGAACCCAGCCTGCCCTACTATTTACCCATTGCTTGTCGGGGAAGGCAGATGAATTCATGCCTTTCCCAAGGGCATTAGCACAAAATGAAATGCCTTTCCCAAGGGCATTAGCACAAAGTGAAATACAAACAGCTTCATCCAGGATTTGAACTCGGGTTGCCTATTCTATCTTTTATGATGCTACGAGCATGCCTACCCAATCTGTTGCTATTAATTGACAGTTCTTAGATTATTTTTATTACAATTAAGAAAGCAACACAGTCTTACATGGATGTAAGTATTATAAACCATTATTGTTTTTAGTTATCTTCTTATTCTTTTAACTTGCTTGCCGTTATAATTAAAGAAATACCTTTTTATCAATTTTATATTATAAATTATTATTAATCTTAATTTTTGGAAAGGTGGGATTTTTTAAAATCACAATGATTGAAATTTATAATACTTACATTGGGGAAGAGTAGTTTTAGGTTTTGCGCATGCAGCAAGACCCCCTTCACCACAACAACACTGTTGTTGTCTTGGGTATGACACTAAACTACCTCCAGTGGTGAGGCTCTAATTCTGGAGAATGTGGAATAAGTATTTACCCGATCATTTTGCTATGGGCAGGATGTGACACAAGATAAATTTTTTAGTGGAGTAAAGCTGGTTTCAATTCAAGTTTTTTCCTTCTCCTTAACTGCTTTCTTAATCAAGGCTAAAAAAAACATTCTATCCTCTTAGTTTTTCATCGGCAGAGGAATAGAGGGAGAAGAGATGAATTCATGTCTTTCCGAAGGGCTTTAGTGCAAATTATAAGAACTTATAAATAAGTTATTGGATGAAATTGAATGAAAAATAATTTTGACAAAACCAGTCATCCACCATCCCAAGAGGTTGTTGTTGTGGTGGTGTAGTGGTTAATGCACTGGAGAGCAACATCATAGTGAGTTTGAGCTCCAGGGTCTCTATTATGTTCACATTTATTCTAATAACCTAGGGAAAGATATCAACTCCCTTATCGTCCCCCACCCAGCTGCCAGGTTAAATATTACCACTGCTGTCGTTCTGCAAGGATGTTTTTTTTTTTGGCATTAAATAACTCATGAAGGTTGATATGTCATTAAAGAAAGAAACCAACCCCCGCCCCTCGTCCAAGGCAGAATGGTAGACGAGCTTTAAAAGGTCCCCCCCCTGCTCCTTTTTCTAATCAGATGCATACGATGAATTATCAGTGAAAAAAAATTGAATTTCTTTTCTTGTATTTTTGTTGATAAAAATGATAGTTTCAGTTATTATTATTTTCATTCTATGCAACTTTTTCACACCAGTTTTAATGGGTATAAGTGACAGCAAGTCTCATTAGGTCTCCAGGACTTTTCTCAGTATACTGGCTGATTTTAACAATGCTATAGTTTGGGTGTTCTTGATTTTCATCTCTTACTGCCCATTTTCTAATCCTTTGGGAATTGTTCCAAGTGCACCAATTACAACTGGTATCACTGTCACTCTCATAATCCACTGCTTTCTGAGTTCTCTAGCAAAGTCCAAATACCTGTCACTCTTTTTGATTTCTTTGATTTTCACTCTGTGGTCCATTGGGATGGCAAAGTCGACTATACAACAGGTTCACTTTATTTTTGTTCTGAGTTTTTCATATCAGTTTAAACTGGTATTTTTTTTTCTCAGGAGGCTAAGTGACAGCAAGTTTCTTTAGGTCTCCTTGATTCTTCTGAGTATTCTAGCTGTTTTTAACACTGCTGTGGTTTGGATGGTCTTGATTTTTCCTTTGGTTTCCAATTTCCTTTTTTCATACCTTTGGAGACTTTCCAAGTGCACCAACTACAATTGGTATCACTGTCACCTTCATGTTTCACAGCTTTTTCAGTCCTCAAGCAAGATCCCAGTATTTGTCTATCTTTTCACTTTCTTTTATTTTCATTCTATGGTCCACTGGAACAACAAATACCGCAAGATAACCAATTCTTTTCTTCTTGTTAATTAAAATCAGGTCTGGTCTTCTGGCCAGGATTGTGTGATTTATTTGTGTCTCAAAGTCTTGGAGAATTTTATGGGTCTCATTTTCTCAGACAGATTCTGGTTTGTTTATATACCATTTATCAACATGACTGGCATAATTCCCAGTTGATCACTTTTCCCACCCAATCATGTTTACTCTTGTACTTCTTTTGTGCCATTTTGTTGCATTCACTTATGTAATTAATCATTGCATCTCAATCACCACATAATGTACACTTGCTATTCTTCTATATATTATCAACTTTTGCTTTGATATTAGTTCTGGCATTATTTTCTATTGCTATAAAGAGATTCAACTTCTCTTTTCAGGTTTCCTCTTCCTAGCCATTTCTAGGTCATGCCCATGTGCATTTACCTTAGTTTGTTGCTTGAAGTATCTGTACAGTTGTTTTTCTTCCCATTTTTGTTTCCTATTTTTTGTTTGGTTTGGTTTTGCTTGGTTTCTTTGTTAAATGGCATATCAACTTTTGTTGGTTATCTACTGTCAAAGCCATCCTTAGCTCTGTCAGACAGCATCTCTGCAGAAAGGTAAGACTCTCCAACAAATGTCCTGGATATGACATTAAACAATCTGATTGCGAGGCTCCAGCCTTGGAGATTTGGGGAATGTGTAGTACTCCTTCATTGCCATTACTCCCAGTTTCACTCTGACCCAGAGTGGTAGGGTCCTGCTAGGGTCCTATTTATAGGTCAAATAGAACAAGCCATGTGTGCAAGCAAATGACTGATGTTAAATTGTGACTGTTATATAGCAATACTTGAAACCATTTAACTTTGTGCAAAAAGGAGCTCAGGCTCGTTTAAGAATATCTACAAAAATGTGTTTACAAATCATAAGGTTGATGTGCCATAAAACCCAACCAAAATAAAGCTGTCCCTGTAGAAGAAGAACAACATTGATACTGTTTAATCTATAGCTTGGGAGATAAGGGCTTTCATGCCTTTCCCAAGAGCATTAGTCCAAAAGTGAATGTAAAAGCCTCACTGGACTTTGAACAAACTCACGACAATGTCACAGTCCAGCGTGTTAACCACTACGCCATGGGGACTCCCCCCACATATAATTTAGAGGCTTTATTACTAAAGTGGCAAGAGTCACTGGAATATGCCTCTTTGGATTTTGGGGGTAGAGTTTGACCTCCTGTTGCTAATTGTTATCTCTAGATTATTATTGTTATTATCATTATTATTATTAGCTAAAATTGGCTTGTCTTATTGAAAAGGTTCTCAAGCCTTGCTATAGAATGTGCAAGATTATGACTGTATGGTAGTTTGATTTCTAAGATGCTGTTTGTTCTCTGAAAACAATATATGACTCTAAAAAGCAAGTCTGAAAAAAGAAAATTAATGGAAACGTGGTTGTGGATTGAATTCAGGCTCGAGTATATATTGGTAGTCGTAAAACAATTGTCTTTGTTATACAGGAAATTGTCGGATTAAATATTAATAAATGTTCATCTGATGAAGGTTGTTTTTAATTTGTTCTGATTTCAAGTTCTTAAGTTATTTATATAGGAAAAAAATTAAGTGGATTTTTTTTTTTTTAAGTATATTTTTGTATAAAAATGAACTTGCTTGTAAAGTAAATTTCTGGAAAAATAATCACATACTTTCATAGCTTTTAGATTTACTTTAAGATATTCAGCTTTGAACTTGACTCACTCATTGTTCCATTGCGAAAGGTTGGCTGGTGGCTTTTATGGCATGTCAACTCTTGTGGGAATATTTAATGCTGCACTCAGTCAGTCTTTTTTTTTTTTTGCAAATCCCAATTGAGGCTGATTGCATTTCACTTTGTGCTTATACCCTTGGGAAAGGCATGAATCCATCTGTTCTCCCCACTCATAGCTATAGGTAAATAGTAGTGTAGCCTGGGTTCTCTAGCCTTGTTAAAGCAACCAGTCTACTGCTTAATCAGCTGGAGCAGTTGAATACACCGACTGCACCTCTGCAGAGGGGTATTAGCCCTGCCCCTGCACCCCCAAAAAAGAGTGTCCTAGATATAACACTAAACAATCTCATGGTAAGGCTCCAGTAATGTTGGAGCCTTGGAGAATGCTGAATACTCCTTCGTGGCCATCACTTCCAGGTCCACTCAGACCCAGAGTGGTAATACCTGGTAGAGTCCTATCTATGGGTTAAATAGAACTGTTTGACATTTAAACAGAGTGTAAACAAATGACTATTGCTAAATTTAATTGTTTGAAATAGAACTGTTTGATCATTTACACTGTGTGTAAACAAATGATAGATGTTAGTGATTGATAGCAATACTTGAAACTATTCAACTTTGATTGGACTGTGTGCCAAAAAAAAATGTAAACATAGAAGTCATCACCAACAAGTAACACTGACAGCATGAATTTCTCTGACTCTCTCTTGCCATCCATCCCTATCATCATTTGCTCTTGGCAGGCCTTCTCGATTGTCTCCAGTGTCCACACAGCTAATCTAGGTTCTTGATGGTCAGCCAACACTGACCTTATAAATTTGTCCTCAAGCAGTGCCCAGCATGTTTTGGTCATTTTACTTCGATGGTTTGTGAGATGGGAGGCAAGTGGCCATAATGAATGTAATTCCTTTTCGTCATAAAATAACCCGAGACAGGTTGATGTGCCATTGAAATCAGTCACTCTGTTAGTTTATAATGTTTAGTGTAATAAAAATTGTTGTAGGTGACTCACCTATTACCAGAATAATGGACCTAGCCAAAGGATATATTAATCAAGAACTAAGCTAGTAAAGGGAGAGAAGCAGCTGTAGTAAACACCTTGCCTGTCTTTGTGTACATTGAACCAAGGAAACCCTCCTCTGAGACTTGGATACATTTGTGTCGCACCCTACATCTCTGTGTTGAGTTATTTATTTATTGACCCTTAATAATCGGTCATAACAAAAATGACACCTGAAAGCTTTTAATTTAAAAGTTTTTTTTTAATGTGGAGATGATGCAGATGATTTTATCTAAAGTGAAATAAACCAATGTTTAGTTGGTCAGTACTGACTGCTTAAACCAGTCACGGGCAAACTGGGCTGCATGAAACCCGGTGTTCTTTCTAAGTGGTATGCCTAACTTTACAAGGAAAATGTTAAAATTTTGTTTTTCTTTCTTCACTCTCACACATTTTCTCTCTCTCTCTTTCACTCAAAAAGGTTTGGGGAAGCTGGTGTCAGAGTTGAATTCCTATTACATGCTCATCTAATCTTCCTCACTTATTAATGTGTGTTGCATTGTGGGTATCCCAGTAAGAAAAAAAATAAGAAAAAATGGGGAAAATTTTCATTCACAGATTATGAAAATATCTAATTTTTTCTTTGATATTGTTATATACAAGTGTGTGGTTGCAAGAAAAATAAGACTGATGAGATTTAATTTATTTTGTTTATTGAATAAATAAAATAAACAAGCTGATGAAATATCTGGCTGGTTGACGGGGGCGGGTGTCTATTCTGTGACAAGCAGTTGCTTTAATTTGGTTGAATGGCTAGTTGGTTGGTTGGCTGGCTGGCCAGGTGTCAATTCAACTGCCTGTGTGACCTCTGCTTGGCCTATTTATATGTTCCTGGCTTCAAACACCAGCTCCAGAAAATACTACTTGTGGAAAAAATATGATTGGTTGAAAAACAGACCTTTTTTTTATAACTGAGAATTTTCTGAGGATTTTGGATAGACTATGCACAGAACCTATGCGCAGAAGCCATGATTTTCTCAGTTTGACACTGGCCGTTGTTGGGTCAACATCTGGTAGCTGTTATTTTCTTCTGCAGTGTCGATGTCGGTTGGTCTGTGTTTTGTGGGTTTTAGTTGTTTGGTGTGTGAAGAGTTAAGTTGATGAATCAGAAGAGATTTGATGTATTTTACTATAACAATATGTGGATCATATTCATATCAAATACATTCTCTTTTCAAATATTCAATTTTTTTTTCTTTTAATTATTCCACAATGTATCATGGCAACAGTGTGTGTTAATTTGCATTGATATCAATGATGATATAAAGAAATTTTAATTTTTTTTATAGAAAAGATCTTTTTACTGAAGAAGAGAAAAAAATTAACTTTTCTCTATTAAAGAAACAAATTCTTTTGCATTTGCTCTTTTTTATGTAAAACCGTTGAGGTATATTAAACGAAAAATTAACTTGTCTTTTTTTTTTTAATAGTGTGGTGTGCTTGCTGATGTGCTATATGTCAGGCGATTCACTTCTCAAAAAGGTTACCCGGGTCTCACCTTTATGTTGGTTTATTTCCTCTTGGATAAAGTTTGTTTTTATTATAACCAGGACATCTAATCTCAAATCTTTAAACTTACCAACATTGTTGAGTTTGTGGTCATGTTTATTAAAACCTTGAAAAGAAAAATAGATCTTAAACGGTCATAATATTATAAGTCAGATTTTTTTATTTTTTAATCTATAATCCTACCAAATAAACGATGAATTAGGCTTTAATCTCTTAGCAAATAAGATTAACTTAATCCTTTCAAAAAAAACAATTTTTTTTCCTTCTCTCTGCATGTAAGTAAAACTTATTGCACTAATTAATGAAGATCTTTTTATATACAGAGTTAAATAATTGACAACCAGGTTTTTGTCTAGACGTGCCTATAGTATTTTTTTTTGTTTTGTTTTTCTTATCCACTACAATTAATACGATTAATTACTCGCTGTATTTGGCAAATGAGGCTATAAGTCGTTAAGCTTCATTAGATTTAATTAAATGCAAGTTTGGTTTATTTTCATTTTTGTTAAAATAGTACACTGGTGTGATGTGGGGTGGAGGTACTATAACTATGATAATTATTGTGGACTTGGACGAAAAGATAAGTGATTTATATTTTCATATGATCTATTTCCTGACATTTGAAGTTTAAAAAAACAAATATATACATATATGTAAAAAGTGCAAAATATAAGTTATATAGCCTATATATATATATATATATATATAGTGCTCAGTATAAGATTTTTAGCCTATATATATATATATATATATATATATATATATATATATATACAGAGTGCTCAGTATAACTTATGTAGCCTATATATATATATATATATATATATATATATATATATATAAAGAGTGCTCAGTATTAGTTATATAGCCTATATATATATATAAAGAGTGCTCAGTATAAGTTTTATATATATATATATATATATATATATATAGAGGGCTCAGCATAAGTTATATAGCCTATATATATATATATATATATATATATATATATATATAAAGAGTGCTCAATATAAGTTATATAGCCTATATATCAAAGTTAGTGTAGATGGGAAACTGACAGTTGCTAAGCACTGTTGACTCTTTGTTATTCAAAGACCCCACCAAAAAAGAAAACAGCAGGGGTGATATTGGGTATGACACTCAACTGCATCTTGTGCTGAAGCGCCTGGGAAGTGTGGCACATCCCTTCATTACCATTACTCCTGAGTCCACTCAGTAGACTAAAGTGGTAGTACCAGTTATGGTTCCATCTATAGATCAAATGGATCTATTTGAAAATTGTTAATATTAGATAGCAATACCTGAAACCATAACTGTGTGCCAACAAATGATTATTGAAAAATGGTGTTACAATGGAACATTGAACATATTGTCATGATTCTAACCAAAGTTTTGGCATTCAATAACCCTTAAAGAGCTGATCTGCCATTCAACAAATAAACCAAATCTATTGGATGCCTTGAGTGATGTAATGGTTAGTGAGCTAGCCTAGCAGATCATTATTAGTGAGCTTCTTTCTCACTGGGTGCTCTATATTTCTAGCCTTGTACCAAACTAAGCCAAGCTTTATAATTAACTATTGGGGTGCATTAATTAGTATAATGGTTAGTGAGCAAGGCTAGCAGATCATTTTTAGTGAGCTTGATTCTCACTGGGTGCTCTATATATCATAGAATTGTGTACAAATTATTTGTATTAGATAGGAATACTTGATATCATAGAATTGTGTGCAAATTATTTGGATTAGATAGGAATACTTGAAACCAAAAAAACTGGACAAATTTATATCAAATCAGAATACTCAATATATAGCAGTGTGCAAAAATTATTCGTATTTGAAAAAAAAATGGAATGAATGCAATTCCCTGACATTTGGTAATAAAATAACCCTAAACAGGTTGACATGCCATTAAAATCAGTCACTCAATCTTGGTTTAGCCGAGAACTTTTTCAGTCCCTTGCTCTATAATCTCCCTTGAATTTCATTTAAAAAGTAAATATTATTTCATGGTCGTTGAATGTGGTCATCCTTCAACCTGGCCTTGTAACTAACAATAGCCTCACCAGCCTGGGTTCTTGGTGCACTTGATTGAGAAGGCTGACTATTTTTGTGCCTAAAGTACATCATGCTACCAGCAAAGACCCAACTGACTGGTACCAACAAGTGGTAACCTTCCCAATACACCCCCACTGACCTACCTCCCTACCTACCTGCTGCTGTTGGTGGTGATGATGGTGTTTGGCACTTAAATGTTTCTTTCAAATAATTATTGTGGCTACTGGGAGTAGTCAGGGAGAGACGGTGGGGTGGATGGAAATATGTTTCCTAGCAACTGACATGAGTGGGGAAAAATATGGGTGGATATGTTGGTCATTCCAGCCTGGAGTGGTCAAATTGAATATATACAGAATTGAGGAAGGGGAAAAACAAACAACATAATTGATGACTGTTTTGAGATAGCAGAACCACTCCCCCACACTTTGAAACGGAAGTGAAGTTTGAACTATTTCCGGATCTTCAGGAACAATTATCTATATTTATAGAAAGCTAGCAGATATACCTGGTGTTGCCCAGGACAAATGGTCAGAGAAAGAATGTTAACTTTAACGTTATCCTTGTTTGATTCTCATCAAGCAACAATAGTGTATCTATTTTATAGCAGGTAGAGTAGGTACCCTGGGTGCCACTTAAAGGGGGACATTTAGAGGGGGCACAACTGAGAGGTACTAGCAGTAGGACCATTCATCTGTATCAACCAGTGGGAGGTGCCCGTGGTGTAATCGTTATCGTCGCAGGAAATGGACACGGCAACGCGAGTTCAAATCCTGGATGAGACTGATTGCATTTCACATTGCACTAATACCCTTGGGAAAGGTATGAATCCAATTATTCTTCCTCCTGCTATGGGTAAATAGTAGGACAGACTAGGTTCTTCAGCCTTGGTGAGGCAACTAGTCTAGGAGAAGGAAAACTTTGAATTCAAACCTGTTAAACTCCGCTTAAAAAATTGACCTTGTGTCATATCCTGCCCAAGCAGAGGGGTTGGTAAATATGATCTGTATTAACCAGTGAGGTAGTCTAGAATTATTTTTCGGTTAATGCTAAGCAGTGCAGTTTCGATTGCCAGCTGTGAGAGATCATTCACCAAATTCCAACTAATACTCTTGTGATTGCGAGACTCTATAGGTCGATGCAGACTCCCTGATCTTCATCTGCAGAGTATAGAAAGAGAGAAAGCTAGGAAAAAAGAAAACAGAATATGACTGCATCAGAGACTGATTTGTATCAGTGAAAGCAAGGAAGATGCAATCACAATTTTCAGTCATGCCATAATCTATGAATAAAGAAAAACGAATAAAATTTTCTTATACTTTTTAGCTAATTTTATGGATCATCATCGTGTCATGCCGCTAGCATGGATATCCTTCACCCTCTCTTGTCACTTCTCCCTATCGTTCATTGCCTCTGGCAGGTCCTCAGGGCTACATTCTGTATCCTCACATAGCTGCTGTATGTATGTTCAAGCTGGTCGTCCTGCCCTTGCTCGGCCATATGTGGGGGTCCATTGGAGTACATCACTTATGAGCTCCTTCCTGCTTCTCTGGTTCGTCTAACTTGGATGGTTTTCGTGATGGGTGGCAGGTGACCGTATAGTTGGTGCTTTGTGGGGTGTTGCTGCCAGGACTTATTCAATATTGCTTGCAACATTCTTGTGTAATTGCTGTCTAGCTTCTCCTCCAGCCGTTTTGTTAGCGTCCAAGTGGTGCATCCATACAGCAGTATCAACATGACCGCTGCTTGAAAGAAACTGCATTTTATTTTATTGGTCAGGGAGTTAAATGTTTTGTCAAGAGCACAATTTCAGTGTTTATCATAACCATATTTTCAGTAGATATGCCACTGCTGGGCACGCCATACTTTTGACCTTGTGCCACGGTATGCTTTACAAATGACAACTCCAGCACAATTCTTATATATAAAATGAATTAACTGCATTTTTTCTATTAGCCAATAAACTTTTAAAAGAGTGTCGTGTTCATTTCAAATGATAAAATATTATCTTTTTTTTTCTATACAATAAATAAAACATCATCATCATCACGAAGGCAGGCCAACAGTATGGATCCCCTTGACTCTCTCTTGCCATCCATCCCTATCAGCCATCACTCTTGGTAAGTTGTCTAGACAGCTTCCAGGATCCACATAGTGCTAATGAATATAAGTTTTAGCTTTCAGCTACCACTGGTGTGTCCATAGGAGAATGTCACTTTTGAGTTCAGAGCTCAGCCTTATTTCACAAGCCATGCCCAGCATGTCTTACTCATTTTATTTGGGTTATTTGTGAGATTGGAGGTAGGTGACCATACAGCTGTTATTTTGTGGAGTGCTGCTTCCAGGATTTTTTGAAAACAGCATGCAGCATCCATGTGTAGTTCTCATCTTGCTTTTCTTGAGGCATTCCATTAAAGTTCAAGTGTTGCAACCATATCATAGTACTGTCATGGCTAAAAGTT
>OY757945.1:6436581-6476581 GCA_963585895.1 Sepioteuthis lessoniana | reverse complement strand
CTACGATCCAGTGAGGAAGGGCACATGGTGTAAAAAAAAAAAAAACAAGCTAGCATTAGCTGACCATTGTTAATGAGTTTGATTCTCACAAGGCGTGCTATATTTCTGGTCTTGGGCCACATCTAAGCTAAGCTTACTAAATAACTATTCACAATCCAGGGAAAAGTAAGTAACAATCATTTCCTTTATTTATTTTACCAAACAATCACATTTAAAAATCACATCTTGAGCTCTCTTCAATTCACCCATCAGCCATATTTCTTTAAGGCGCCTCTGGTGGTGTAATGGTTAGCAAGCTCGACTAGCAAACCTACATGAGTGAGTTCGAGTCTCATTGGGTGCCCCTTTCATATGGCCTTGTGCCACATCTAAGCAAAAAGCTTAGTAAATTTCCATATTTCTTTAATTTTTCCTTTCCCAACTACTAAAATGGCAATTTATGGCCAATTGTCAATGTCAATTTTGGAACTTAAATGTAACTTCCACGTAAAAAAGAAAAAAAGTGATAGGGAAATGATTGACTGGAACTTAGTCTTACCGGATGGTAACTGTAAGATTTAATTTTCAGCACTTAAATTTTTTTTATATCGTTTTAAGAACTAAAGCCTCATCTTTAGATGCAATTTAATGCCATACCTGGGGCACAACCTTTTTTTGAAGGTAGTGGGGTACCCATCTGCAGGGGGTGTAATCAGTTTATTCTAATCCCTGCCGATAGGACTTCGGGTAAGGGGGTAAGTGAAAGGAGTACTACGGTATTAAGGACTTTAATGCATTATATGTGTCATGACTATAGACGTCAACGAGTCCAGTATTTAAAACGAACAGACGGACCACAAAAAAATATGAAAATTACGATAAATGGACTATGATACCCACTTGTCTACAAATTGTTTGTTTTTATCGTTTTTCTTTTAAACTTAGACATCATAACTCGTTTTAAAATAATGGAGGTGAGGGAAATTTTTGTGCGAACGATTTTATAAATAATAAATCAAGAGTAGCCTCCCCTTGTCTTATCTTATCTTTGCATATTCCAAGAATGCGAACTTAAAAACATTTAAAATACTTTGTTGAAATTTGAAACGAGAAATTGGTGCTTGTCCAGAATATCCCACCCATGTGTATGCGCATGTATCTGTGGGTGGGTGTTTGTGTGTATATATATATATATATATATATATATATATATATATATATATCCATATAAAAGAAAAACCTGTAAAAATAAAGGTTTTTCTTTTATGTAGAATTATTTGCTCTGTATTGAATTACATGGATATTGAAGAAAGAAAATCCTAAAATAGAATTGTTCCTACCATCGGCTGATTGGCTTTGAATAATATAAGGATATATACATATATATATATATATATTTCTATAGGGTATCAAAAAAATATATAATTTCATAATTTTGACTAATTCTTGTTCAAATGATCTCAAAATTTATCAGCATGTGGAGAAACAACTCAAAATTCTATGTTTTATGTTCAAATTCCTTTTCTTTTCCAGTAAATGACATTTCTATATATAAGTATAAAACAACAACATAAAACATTGAAATTTGTGTTGCTTCTATACATGCGGTTAAAATTTGAACAAAAATTGGCCAGGTTATTAGATAAATGATATAAATTTTTCTGAAACACTCTCTATCAATATACTTACATTCACCATCCAGATAAGAATAAGGTGGTCATTTTACTAAACTTTTTTTTCACTAAAAAGTTGCTGTTAATTATCGAAAATTACAAATCAACTGAATTATACACCTTTCTGGTTCAGAAATAGGTTTCATTTTTTTTTTGTTTTTTTAGTGGCATATCAACCTTCATGGGTTATTTAATGCTAAAGTTGTCTTTGTAGAACAACAACAGTGGTACTGTTTAACCCATATCTTGAGGGAAATAAGAGGGTTCGTACCTTTTTTTTTTCTTATTTTTGTGGCCTGGTTGGTTGATGAATAAAGAAATATGGCCGATGGTAAAGAAGAGATCATTTTAGAACTTAGCTGTTCATTGAAAAAAATGACACAGATGAATTAATATTACACACCTATGTAGATGATCAATGTAAATATTACATTTCTATATTACCTTTTTTTCTTCATTACCAAAAAATCAATGAAAATTTTAGGAAATTCTGCACACACAATTTTGTAATTCACCAAATTGGGGGTAAAATACCCCGCCTTTTTTTTTTCTTTCTTTGTGATTGTCACTTTGGTTTGACATCATCATTAAAAGATAAACATTTATGAAATTAAAAAAATGACTTATCCCCTAACTTGATTTGGTTGTGTGTGTGTGTGTGGTGGGGGTGCTATTCCCGTAGCATGTCTTGGGCATGAATAGCCTGGTGGAGCCCATCCCTCTCCAGGTTTACTACTGGTTTGAATTCACTCTTTTGCTTGTCCAAGACCGGTGGTCATACCAAGGTTAAAGAGCCCAGTCTGCCTTACTATTTACTCACTGCTGAAGAGAGAATAGATTCATTTTTTGCCCAAAAGCACCAGCACGATGTAAAATTCAAACAGCCTTGTCAGGATTTGAACCCAGGTAGCTGAGTTCATTTCTTTCCACAATAATCACTGTTTGATTTGTAACTGGCCCGTTGGGTAGTGTGTTTGCCAATGGCCTGGGAGACCGAGGTTCAATCCCAGGTCGAGTCATACCAAAGACTCAAAATATGGTTCAATCCCAGGTCGAGTCATACCAAAGACTCAAAATATGGTACTTGATATCTCCTTGTTTAATGTTGTATAGTAGCTAATACTATGTGACTTCTGGTATCTCTGAGGTATAAGAGATGTCATGTTTCTTAAGCATGCCAGGTACTGAAAGATCTTGGTCAGTAGAAGACCAACTTCAGACGTAACACCCACAGCACGAGACTTATAATATTTGTTGGACTTTACCACTTCAGTTAAATAACTCTAACTCTATTCACTGTGTATCTCTTCCTTGTCATGATACAACACTTCACACTCAGCATTATATGGTACATATCAAGGGTAAAGTGGAGCAATCCAAGGAAAGAAGTAGCACCCTTTCCTACACCTTGGTGTAGTAGCTATTGAAAAGAGAACCTTTGGGTCACCCTCGACTAGTGACCAACTTTACTTACTTATTTGTCTAAATTTCTGAGATGAAGCTTGATAATTATTACTAAAAATATTCAGACTATTAACCTCATCTTTATTTTTATAATCACAACATTTCGGCTGATATGTCCTTCAACTTTCTTAAGGTGTTTTATATCGAACTCAGGAGTCTACACAGAACCTCAATCTATACCCTTTATTTGAACCACAACAAAAAAAAACCATGATGGAGACATTAGGTTTCTAAGTCCCAAAAATTCATGGGGGGTATCCTCGTGGTTTAATGGTTAAAGCGATGGACTGCTGGATCGTAGTAAGTGAGTTCGTACTCCAGTCACGCTATTATGTTCACTTTCGGGCAAATACCCTTGGGAAAGGTATGAAGCCCCTTATCCTCCCAGCTATGGGTTAAATAGTACCACTACTGTTCTTCTAGGAGAATGGCCTCAGCATTTAATAACCTACAAAGGTTGATATGCCATTAAACAAAGAAACCAAACCAAACCAACCAAAAATTCATTCTGAATTGTCCTTCAAGGACATATGGCACAGTGGATAAAGTGTTTGGTTGGAAAGTGCTTCTGATTGAAATCATCTGGAGGTTGCAGGTTCAATCCCAACAACAGGTAAGAATAACAAGGAATACTTGGTATAACTTTCCACTTGTATCTGGTCACGGTTAACAGAATTGGAACAGTCCACCCCTTTGGTTCAAATAAAGGGTTAAGTTTGAGATTCTGTGTGAACTGACATCTGAAGGATGTATCGGCCGAAACATTGTGAGTATAACAATAAAGATGAGATCAATAGCCTGAATATTCTAAGTAATAAAAAAGTAAGTAAAGTTGGCGACCGTAGTCGAGAGCGACCAGAAGGCTCCTTTTCCATTAACTACTACACCGAGGTGTAGGGGAGGGTGCTACTCCTTTCCTTGGATTGCTCCACTTTACCCTCAATACGTACCTTACATTGCCGAGTGTTATGCAAGGAGGTATCAAGTACCATTTTTATAGTCTTTGGTATGATGCAACCTGGGACTGAACCCAGGTCTCCCAGACCATTGGCAAACACTCTACCCACAAGGCCAATGAGCTGGTTCTAAGTAATAATGGAAGAAAATATTTATCAAAATTAATAAGGATCAAATCCAGTCAGTTTTCCACACAGCTTTCAATTACACTGACTAAATTGCCTGAAGAGGAGTAAGATGCCCCACTAAAAAAAAGGGTGTCTTGAGTATGACATTAAACTGTATCTAGTGGACTCTGACCTGGAGTGGGAGTATCTGTTAGGGTCCCATCTATGGATCAAATAGATCTGTTTGAAAATTATTTGTATTTGATAACTCTGTGAAAAAAAATCCCTAAGAAACAACTCCACAAAAAATGCAAATATGAAAACAATTCCCTAACCTCTGGGTATGAAATAACCCTAGACTGTTTGAAATGTTGTTAAAATCAATCTGTCAATTTAACTGTCTCTGTCCCTTCAAACTTAATTTTTCCCAGGCATCTGAAATTTTGCTTTTTATTTACTTCTTTTCTTCTCCCACAAATGTCATTAGCAAATACAATTCTTCCTTTAAACCACTGGATGGTATAACATTCTTAACATGGCACCCCAGTCATCTGTGAGATCTTACGACCAACTATGAATTAATGACACTATATTTTATCTGTTTTCATAGTTACACACGTGATTAACCTGGCAGATACTGTTTACATAAGGAAATTCTATTTCAACTTCATTTTTCCAAACTAAATATTCTTTATAGAACTAGAAACCCATACCCAGATCTTCAAGCCTCTAAATATATATATATATATATATATATATATATATACACTATAAGTAATATATATACATATATATAGATATAAGTATTATATCGGTTACATAAACAGCTCATAATATAAGTATTATTGAGGCATTTTCATAGTAAAATACTTTACGCAACATTTCTGTAGTAAAATCATTTGCAGTGTTTTTCTATAATCAAATAATTTCTACTGTATTTCAGAGGCTAATTATTCATACTGGATTGCAATAGTGTAATATAATGGCTGAGGGATTTTGTCTTATGCCTTTGGGTTTAGTTAGGCTGAGAACCTTTCAGCTCAGTGCATGGGTTAGGTAGGTGCATCATGAATGCAGGTGTTCATGTGTGCAGAGCAGACATGTCATTCAGAGATGTCAAAATAAAAATCCCAGATAGGGGGATATGAATGACGTCATGCACCGGAAGTGTGCAGAGGATTTGGGGAGATTTGAAAAAGTCAGCTAGTGGAGTTAAGAACTAGACTCCGAACAGGAAGGGTCGACTTTCAGGGCTCGCAGAGGCCAGACGAATTGGCGCGCCACAGGCGCCGCATGAAATAGAGAGCAGATGGAAAAGTCATCATAGAAAGATTGTGGATCTCTCTTCCTTATGTTGACATCTTTAACTCAAAGGTAATAAAAGGTTTCGTACCTGAACTAAGAAGTCATTATGTGTTTTTAGTGTTTTCGGGATTCCTATGTTCTATGTATATGTGTTATGAACATTCCATGTACGTTTCACATATCTGTATCATGGGTATGGTACAATAGTAACATTATTTCCAATGCATTTCTCAAGTCAAATCATTTCCATTACATTTCTGAACCTTCTAAAACTTAAATTGAGACCTTTTACAATTGGGAATTGTAGGCATACCAATTGGCCTAGGCCAAATATCTACATGTACAAAGTTTGTATCATTGTATATGGTAGAACCTCCTAATATTTGGCTAAAATTTAGGTCTCAGAAAATTGTATGATATGCAACTATATATATATATATATACGCACACACACAATGTCATTCAAAAACTTTTAAGCCTCGCCCAAAAAAAGGAACATTGTTGAACATACTACCTCTTCTTATAAAACTAGAAAAAAATTATTAAAATTTTTCAAGCTTTCTGAGAATTGGTAGTATGTTGTTACAATGAAAATTTTCAGCTATGATCTTCTTTCTGGGTGCGGCTTAAAACTTTTTGAATGAGCCTCATATATATATTCTCATCTTTAAACGTTATTGAATAATATATATATATATAATTATTATTCCTCTCTCACGATGAGTTTTCACTGGAGTCTGAGAGACAGCAAATCTCTTCAGGTCACCAGAATTCTTTTGTATGGTTACAATTCCTTCAGTTTCTTTTCCAGACCTTCAAGAACTATTCAAAACAAACCAACGACAATTGCTATTATAATCACCTTCATATTCCACATTTTTTTTCAGTTCTCTAGCAAGATCTAAGTTTTTGTCTATCTTTTTGCTTCCTTGTATTTTCACTCTGTAGTCAACAGGAATGGCAAAATCCACAAAATGACAAGTTCTTTTTTGTTTTTTTTATAATTAACACTATGTCTAGCCTTTCTGACTGGGATTGTGTAATCTCAAGATCCCAGAGAATTTTATGGATCTCATTTCAAGATGATGAGTATTATCAATTTAATTTTCAGGTTTACTTTTGGTTTCTTACAGCCCTTCACTAGGTCTTTACCCAAGACCTAGCCTGAGGGAAAGCAGTGATTATATGCATTCTATTTATTTGTTTTTTGTTGGCTCTGTTGGTTGATACTTTTTAGTCACATTGATAGTACTCTCCTAAGGAGATGAGCAGTTCCACAAAGTGCAATTTTTTTGTATTTCATTCCAGTTGGGACTGCCATGTATCTTGTTAAAGTGTTTACATGTAATGTTTATTTTATTCATTTGAGAGTTTTTCACACTAGCGTTAGCTGATAGTTTCTCACTAGAGTTTGAGTGACAGCAAATCTCCTCAAGTCCCCAGGACTTCTTTCAGTATTCTGGCCAATTTTAATAATGCTGTATTTTTGATAGTTTAATCATTATTATCATTAAAATAATATTGAAATCTGATAAAATTGAAACATAATTTCTAACAAACCTTTTTCTTTCTTTTTTTCTTGCAGGTAAGCATATTCACTCTTTGACACAATTTGAAGGTTCACAGAATTGTTCAACAATCAGGTATTTTTAATGCATACAAATCCTAATCAATTGCAACACTTTGGAAATTATTATCATCAACCATTTTAAATCCTTTTTTTGATGAAGGCCTTTCTCTATTTCTTCTGTGATTCTTTTTGTTTGTAGTTGTCTCTGCAATGAAGAAAGTATAGGAACGTATTGAAATCAAAGTCTTTGTTCAATGTGTGTGGTCACGTGTGCTCAACAAGACCTGATCATGTAAGGGCATGAAAGTTACAGAGAGATGTGGTGGGGGGGAATGACAATTCAAATACAAATTCAGATTTGGTAAGAAATTGGATCATCATCAATTCACACTGAGAGTATGGAGTTCCATATCCATATTTACCAACTCCTCCACTCAGGAAGGATATGACACGAGGTCAATTTTTAAGCAGAGTTTCACAGGTTTTGTTGTATATTGACCTACGACCCGTCCAGGCTGTCAAAATAGGAAATGCACCTATGTAAATAACTGGTACATCCGGTTGAGGAATATCAGAATTATAACCTTGACTGTGGATGGGTTGAATGAGTGCAATTGTGACGCCCACAAGAAGGTGGGTGTTGGACTATTATATAACTCGGTGAAGACAGGAAGTCAGTTAGTTTGGAGACCAGACCAGTTGGAGACAAGATGCGGTAAAGAAAGCCAGCACCTGGCAGAAAGAGCCTCGGGACCCCCGATTTAGAGTTTGGAGATCAGACCAGTTGGTGAGAAGATGCTGGATTGAGGAACATGTCCCAGAGAGGCTGGGCCCCTAGGTCCCCGGTTGAGCAGCCCAGGAGAACGGGAAAGAAACGCTAATGGCCACAAGAGTGGCGGTCAATAGGTTGCAGTTCTGTTCGGTCTCCAACTCCCTCTCACACACAACCCTTTCAGTAAAGTGAGAAGTATATTTTTCTAAAAGACTGTGTCGCTCGTCGTTATTGTGTCGTTGTTATGATTTCGCATGCATATGTGTTTGTATAGTTGGTCATGGCTATACAACAGTTTGAATTCAGAGTTTTCCTTCTCCTAGACTAGTTACCTCACCAAGGCTAAATAACCCAGTCTGTCCTACTATTTATCCATAGCTGGCAGAAGAATAATTGGATTCATACCTTTTACAAGGGTATTAGTACTATGTGAAAATGCAATCAGTCTCGTCCAGGATTTGAACTCATGTCACCGTGTCCATTTCCAAAGACGATAGCCATTATATTGTGGGCACCTATCCATTGCTTTTGTAGGTTTTCTAGATTGAATCCAGGGTCCTCACTGAGCGGATGTACATGTCTTAACTAGTAGGTCAACACTAGTGAGTCTATATGTAGGAGTCCACAAGAGAACATAAATTCACTTTACTTCTCTAGCAGTCTTGTTCCTCTTACTTTGATGGTTTGTGAGATGGGAGGTAGGTGGCCATACAGCTACTGTTTAGTAGGTTGTTTCTTCTAGGACTTGTTTAAAACATTTCATAGCATTCTTGTGGAGTTCATATCTAGCATTTTCTCAATGTGCTTCATGAGCATCCATGTGGTGCATCCAAACAGTTGTATTGACACAGTCAAAGCTTGGAAGAAATCCCGTTTTATTTTATTGGATAGATCTGATTCCCATATGTTCACTAACCCGTTGATAGCAGTCCAAGCCTTTGCAAAATGTATAATGTGAGGCTACTTAGAGTGGAGGTGACTTGTTGTTTAAAACACATGAACTCTATAATATTTGTGTTCATGCAGAGACCAATGCCTCTTGCTGATTGCTCCAGGTTATGCCGTAGGGATTCAGCTTGGGCTGGTGTATTTGCAAGAAGCACTAGATCATCTGCTTAGTTTCTTTGGGATATCATCTGCTTATTGTCTTTTTTTTTAATATGAAACCATTTTCTTTTATTGATGTTCAAAGTACATAGTCTAGGCAGATTATAAACATATATGATGCTAATGTATCTCTATGTAAGACTCCAGCGGTAATGTTGAAGTATTTGGGGTCGTCATCAAGTGAGCTAACCATTGCTTTCATTTCTTTGTTGAGCACGATAATGTTAACAGTTTCTTCTGTGTATGGATTCAAATACTCATTCTACTTTTGTGGAAAACTGTACTTTCTATATTTTACAAGTATTAAGAATATTATAGACAGAATTAAAAGGAAAAAGACAAATGAAAAGGGCAATAACAAAATAGAAGGTTAATTTTCTTAAGTAAAGAACAAAATTAATCGCACAAAATCTGAATAAAATCAAAAGAAATTGTTGGATTTAAAAGTTTAAAAAATGTAATGTAAGTTTTAAGTTAAAAGTTAAAAAATGAAAGTTTTAAGTCAAAAGTTTAAAAAGGAAGGTTTTAAGTTAAAAGTTGAAAAATGTCAGTTTTGAGTTTTAAGTTTAAAAATGTAAGTTTTAAGTCAAAAGTTTAAAAAGGAAGGTTTTAAGTTAAAAGTTGAAAAATGTAAGTTTTGAGTTTTAAGTTGAAAAATGTAAGTTTTGAGTTTTAAGTTGAAAAATGTAAGTTTTGAGTTTTAAGTTTAAAAATGTAAGTTTTAAGTCAAAAGTTTAAAAAGGAAGGTTTTAAGTTAAAAGTTGAAAAATGTCAGTTTTGAGTTTTAAGTTTTAATTCATTTGAATTAGGATGACGAAATCTGCTTGAAATTATAAATAATAAATCCAGGAAGATTGGTCCCTGAGTAACCAGTCAAAAATAAAATTCTAACACACCCAATCCCCTCCCAAAAAAGAAAAATTTCATTTCTTATGCTTAACTTGAAATGAAAGTGATAAAAATCTCAAATTTGCAAGGAGAAAAAATAAATAAATTTTGATAAAACTTCCTCCCCCTCCCACTTTAATAAAAAAATTCAAAAAATAAAACGATACTTATAAATTGTTGGAATTCATTTATAATGCTCGTTAGCTGTGAGTAAATACTTGTTTGCATAAAGAACAATGAGCTATGACTTAAGGCAAGATTTTATGGATATTATGGCATTCCATTGTTCTCAAGTGGCTAAGTTCATTCTCTGGACAGTGATTGGTTGCTGGCCTAGTGAATACACTGGCTTGCTTAAGATGTTATGGGCTCAGTATTGGATTACCACCCATTTTTTGTCTGTCAGCTGGGGCTGTTGAACCTGTAAGTGTTGTTCTTGTTGTTTATTCTGCACATTAGAATAGTGACTTTAACATAAATAATGTCATAAATGTAAAAATGCTCAGAGAATCATCTTCAAAAATGAATTCTTCTCTCTTAGGAGGTAAACTCTCATTATCAAAATCCTATAAACATAACACCACACAAGTATAACTCTGCGACAATAAAATTCTGCAAATGTTATCCTGCTCCAGCTTTTCACTGGATAACTGTCACTGAGGGTTAATAGTATTATACAAGCCACACTAGACTATAACTATGGAAATCATAGGATGCAGCATGGTGAATGTGAAGTACAATAGAGGAATCCAAAGACAAGTCAACAGTATGGTTCACCAGATACTGGCAGAAGAACCTCATAGTTCAATGGCCAGAATCAAATTATTCAGTCTGGAAACTACTGCTAATTATCTATAAGGGGGACATCAGCTGATGAGGTGTGTGTGTGAGGCACAGGGAGAAACACCCATCAAAATATTATCATGAAGGGATGGATCATCATAGCCAGTGATACTTATTATACTTATTATTATTTTATATAAATATATATATATATATATATATATAATCACCCCCCCAATAAAATATATACTCACAAAAGAACCTGGAATTGTCCAAAATAAAAAAAATAGTATGAGTTGAGTGTTTGCCAATGATCCAGGAGACCGGGGTTCAATCCCAGATCAAGTTATACCAAAGACTCAAAAAGTGGAACTTGATGCCGCCTGGCTTATAGTGCTGAGTACTAAACTCAGCACTATAAGGTACGTATCAAGAATGGAGTAGCACCCTCCCCTATACCTCAGTGTAGTAGCGATTGAAAAGAGAGCCTTCAGGTCACCCTCGACTAACATCGCCAACTTTACTTTACTTATACTAAAGTACACGATGACAATTTTTTTTAAACCAAAATAATTCACTGAAGAAACATATTTATTAATAATGGGGTTTTCAACAGGCCATCACTCTTGGTAGGTTGTCTCGACAGCACCCAGTGTCTATATGTGAAGATAGCAAATAGCTAAAAACATATGTAAGAAGGAACAAAACAGATAATTTAAAAATATAAATCTCTTTATGGACTTCTTCATTTTAATAAAAATTATTTTAATAAATATATATATATATATATATATATATATATATATCATCATTATTAAGATGTGCTAACATTGCATTGATTCTTTTGGATCTCTCTTGTTATCCATCCCTATCAGCTGTCACTCTTAGTAAGTCATCTTGACACAATCCATTGTTTGCAGACAGCTGATGAATGTAATTTTTTTCTGGTCAGTCAGTGTGTTTAGTCCATAGGAGAATATCACTGAGGAGTTCTTCCTTACTTTTCCAACAGTGCCTGGCATCTTTTGTTTGCCTTTCTTGGATGGTTTGTGAGATAAGAAGTAAGTGGCCATACAACTGTTTCTAGAGTATTACTTTCAGGATTTGTTGAAAATAGCATCCAACATCTTTGTGCGATTACTATCAAGCCTTTTCTCCAAGTGTTTCATTAGAATTTAAGAGGTGCAACTATACAATAGTATTGACATGGCTACAACTTGGAAGAATTCTTGTTTTATATATACTAATGAAACCGGACATTGGCCTAGTGGGTAGAGTGTTCGCCAATGGTCCGGGAGACCTGGGTTCAATCTCGGGTCACGTCATACCAAAGACTTTAAAACTGGTACTTGATACATCTTTGCTTAACACTCAGCAATATAAAGTACATATCAAGGGTAAAGTGGAGCAATCCAGGGAAAGGAGTAGCACCCTCCCCTACACCTCGGTGTGTAGCTATTGAAAACAACTTTATATATAGTAAAGATCACTTATGTTATATAATTTTTTTATCTTTTTTTGTTGGTCCAAAGAGAGTAAAAAAAGGAAATATTTTTAAATGAATAGATGCATAAAGAGATTTTTTTTTAATTATTTATTTTACTCCTACACGTGTTTCAAGTGTCTTTGCACTATCTTCAGGGAGTCTTTAATGATTCCTGGCAGTGTCACTTTTGATTTATATAGTGGTGACTGTTCTGATGGAATTGTTTAGTTTTTTTTTTTAATTTCATGAAAGATTTTTGTTTCTGCAAAAGTATTGGTTCTCTCTTTCTCTTTTTTCTTTCTTATTTCTTTCTACAAAATTGTACTCTGTGTATTAGTGTGGGTGTACTTCTCTTACCCCTAATCAGTCTCTCTCTCTCTCTCTCTCTCTCTATATATATATATATATATATATATATATATATATAGGAGTTGATAATATTTGCCCAAGCAGCATGTGATGATTGTCTCTTAAAACATCTGACTTTGACATA
This sequence comes from Sepioteuthis lessoniana, assembly GCA_963585895.1. NCBI lineage: Eukaryota > Metazoa > Mollusca > Cephalopoda > Myopsida > Loliginidae > Sepioteuthis > Sepioteuthis lessoniana. The sequence goes on along the minus strand of OY757945.1, from coordinate 6,463,997 downwards.
AATTACATTGATATTGTATCTAAGTATGAAGTGTTTACCTTTTTAAAGCAATTGTAAAGATATATTTTTGTACCATATCAGATTAGAGAGAAGGAAGTTACTTACCAAGTAACAGAAACTCACCAAAAAGTGAGCGGATAGAAAACGCTCCTTTAGCCTTTCTTATTTCCACCAAGCAGTTTTAACTCCATGCTCGTTTTGGGGTCATCAGGAAAGAATGTGCACCATTTCGGGGCCTTCCTCTCTTCCCTTTTGTACCATATAAGATTAGAGAGCATAAATGTTAAACTGACTTTAGCTTAAAATAACCCAACAAGGGTTGACATGTCATAAAACCAACTATTTGGTGGTAAAAGGGTTACATTAAATTCCAGGCAAATTTCAAAATTAAATATATCAGCTGATATATTAAGTAAAAAATATGATGAGATTAGAGACAAGAGGATAAAAGATAATCCATTGTTTATCAAACTTTGCTTTAAGCTATTACTCTTGGTCACTTCTTTCTTGATAAAACTATTGATGATTAGAAAGAAATTTGTTAATTGAAAAATTATTTTCCCTATATTTCTATAACAAATGAGTTTCTAATGCATTTCAATAGTAAAAATCATTTTCCAATGCATTTTTATAGTAAAAATCCTTTTCCAATGCATTCTTATAGTAAAAATCCTTTTCCAATGCATTCTTATAGTAAAAATCCTTTTCCAATGCATTCTTATAGTAAAAATCATTTTCCAATGCATTCTTATAGTAAAAATCCTTTTCCAATGCATTCTTATAGTAAAAATCCTTTTCCAATGCATTCTTATAGTAAAAATCATTTTCCAGTGCATTCTTATAGTAAAAATGAAGAGGTAGTTGAATGATTTTTACATTGTAGAGAAGAGGAAAATCTCGTATTTTGTTTTGGCGCGCAATTTAATTCAACACTGAATTTCACCCAATCAGGATGACTTATCCTATTCAGTCCGGACCTTCATTTCCGGCTAGCAAAACGGGTGAGCGGCCAAACCCACTCTCTTCGGCTTGAGACGGCGACCAGAACAGACGTGCCTCTGGTCGTCCCTGCTTAGCGATGCCTTTTAGCTAGACAAGCCACCCAGTGTGGACATCTCACTGTGGCTTTAACACTAGCAGCAGCAACATGGACACTCAACAAGGGAACCATCTAATTTATGGATTTCTTACAAGGAATCCCAGTTGAATATAAATTAGAAACATTCAGCATGCCTTCCACAGGCACCACTTCATGTCACCCCAAAAATTGGCTATGTCGATTCGAGTGTAACTCCGCTCTTGACACACTAGCTACCATTTCACCTCTGGCCCACATTAATGGAGATACACATACTCTCCTCCAAAAACCAGATACAAAACTACACGCTGCCATCTCAACATCCCGCTAAGCCATTTTGTCTCCAACACTAACAAGCCGAAACACCACGAGTCTTGCAGCACCAAGAACAAACCATATTCAAAGCTGCAAATAAAAACTTTCGTTGTTGTGTGTTAAAGAATAGTTTCGTAATTCATTTGTGTGCCTAAAAAATATTGTGTTCTCCTTAAAAACAACCAACAACATGTTTTAAAGATAATTCCCTAGAGGTTTAGATTTTGTTAACATCTTTTTATATAATGATTAATCTCTTTTGTTTGTAAGGATGACTTACTTTTTCAGTAAAATAAGGTACAATATTGCTTTCTTGGAATTTCTTTTTTATTTTATTCATTTTTCTAGCTTAATCAGCAAAGGATGTAGTTAAAAAAGGATCAAGAGAATCAGGTTAGACATATCTGTGATTTTTGAGAGGTTTTAAATGCATCATAGATTAAACTCTTCCACTCACTGTATATGACTGGTATTTTGTTAATGTAAAAATATTGAATGAATAAATTTGATTGATTTGATAAAAAGAAAAAGTATTTTATCTGAATAATACATTTCTAGTCTTTCTTTTTTTAGTATAGTTTTTCATTGGATGATATTTTTTCTATGGAGGCCTGCAAGAGAACCACTATAAAAATGTCGCTTAAGGGAGATAAACCAATATGAAAACAGTCCTTAATCGAGATAAACCTTTTCCCCAAAATTTATTAACACAAAAAAAATTTATTATATTTTTAATCACCATTCTTTAGAAGAATGGAGGTGCCCGTGGTGTAGTCGTTATCGCCGTAGAAAATGAACATGGCGATACGAATTCAAATCCTGGACGAGACTGATTGCATTTCACATAGCACTAATACCCTTGGGAAAGGTATGAATCTAATAATTCTCCCTCCAGGTATGGGTACAATAGTAGGGCAGACTGGGTTCTTCAGCCTTGGTGATGCAACTAGTCTAGGAGAAGGAAAACTCTGAATTCAAACCTGTTAAACTCCGCTTAAAAATTGACCTTGTGTCATATCCTGCCCGAGCGGAGGGGTTGGGTAAATAGTACCATTCTTTAGAAGAAAAGTAACATGGCTTGCCAATAAAAAAAAGTGTGTTTTTTATACATACCAATGTACTTCTAAGTAGATGCAGAAATACTGGTCAAATGTGAGGACATGTCTGATTAGCTGTATTGTTACTAAGCAATAGCAAAATGTAGAAATGAGGATTCCTTATTCAGAATTCAAGCTGTTTGGGGTATGTGTGCTTCTAATTATTGTCACATATACAGACCGATTGAGTTCTAAAGATTAGATTTTATTTAAAGGAATTTTGTTTATTAAGATCATAGAAAGAGAAATTTCATTTACTTTTCATCAATACAAGATGAAGCTATGGTATTTCAAAGTCTTACATTAAAAGATAAAAGGAATCTTTTATTGCATTAGACAACTGAAAAATTGAATTTATATTCTATTAACTGGTTCTTCATTTATGCCTTGAGGAATTTGTTTCATCATCACTTTTTTTTTCAAAGTTGCAAATTTAAAAAGTGTGAATGATTTTAAATGTTTCTATTTCACGCACACATACATTCTTTCTTTATGTGAATGTACTCTAATTATTTGTGTATAAATTTTAGCAATGAAGTTCTGAAAAAAAATGTAACTGACTTTTTAGAATTTGTAGCTGCTAAATTTGAAATTTGTACAACTCTTTTATCTGGTTTGTATAGACTAAAAACAAAAATCTATACAGTTTACTTAGGTTTTGAAATAAAACATTCACACGGTATTTAAAGCCAACACACAGACATGTTCACACAAAAATGCAGCCAGCTTGTGGCAAAAATAAGCCCACATTCAGAGAAAGAAAATTATAAACAAACACACATTCCTGTGGCTATTTCTCTGTAGTGGCATAAAACAGAAGTGTTTGTTAGACATGAGTTAGTTTGTATCATAGATATAATTTAGATTTGGTCATAGGGTCCTGAATATGGTGATGCATGTAGCCAGATAAAAAAGTTAATATTTAGTTCTTTCATATAATATATATTCCTCACTTTTAGGCATAAAACAGAAGTGTTTGTTAGACATGAGTTAGTTTGTATCATAATTATAACTTACATTTCGTCATACTGTTCTAGATATTGTGATGCATGTAGCTGGATTAAAAAGTTAATAAGCGCCCCTAACTTTTAGGTTTAAAAATGTGGAGGAAAAGTGTGTATTATACATGAATGATTATGCTATTTATCCAACTCATCCACCACAACACAAAGTCAATCTTTAAGCAGAGTGCAACTGGTTTGAATTCAGAATTTTCCTTCTCCTACATGACTTAACTAACCAAAGCTAAACTCAATTTGCCTAGTCATTTACTCATAGATGAGGGGAATATAAAGATTAATGCCTTTCCTAAGGTCATTAGCGAAGTGAAATGCTATCAGCCCTGTCCAGGTTTATAACTCAGGTCACCATTTTTATTACCTACAATGAACGCCATACCCTAAGTACACCACCTTTAGTAAATGTCGGTAGAGTCACTGTGGTATCATGGCTAACGTGCTTGATTGTCACATCTGAGTAGTAATGTACTAAGCTTTTTGCTTAGATGTGGCACAAGGCCAAATGAATGGAGAACCCATTGAGACTTGAACTTACTCATGTAGGTTTGCTAGTCTAGCGTGCTAACCATTACACCACCCAAGGTGGCCAAAATAATTTACTAAGCTTTTTGGTTAGAGGTAGCACAAGGCTAAATGAATGGGGCACCCAATGAGACTTGAACTCACTCATGTAGGTTTACTAGTCTAGCGTGCTAACCATTATACCACCCGAGGTGTTAATTTACTAAGCTTTTTGCTTAGATGTAGCACAAGGCCGCATGAATGGGGCACCCAATGAGAATCGAACTCACTCGTGTAGGTTTGCTAGTCTACCTTGCTAACCATTACACCACCCGAGGTGGCCAAAATAATTTACTAAGCTTTTTGGTTAGAGGTAGCACAAGGCCAAATGAATGGGGCACCCAATGAGACTTGAACTCGCTCGTGTAGGTTTACTAGTCTAGTGTGCTAACCATTACACCACCAGAGGTGTCCCAGTCTCATCAGAGTGAGTGAGTTCAAACTCCACATATGCTATTGCATTCACTTTTGGATTAATGCCCCTTAGGAAAGGTATGAATCCCCTTATCCTCACAGCTATGGGTTAAATAGTACCACAACTGTTCTTCTACAAGGATGCTACTGGATTTAAATAACCCACAAAGTTTTATATGCCATTAAACAAAGAAACCAAACAAAACTTTTGTAAATGTATATAATTTCTGGTAACCATTCCTATTTAATAATAATTTGTTTTCACATGGTTATATGGTTTCAAGTATTCTTTTTAATACTAATAATTTATACAGAATTATACGGTTTTAATTAATCTTTCTAATGATAATTTGGAAGCAATTATATAGTTTCAAGTAACCATTCTTATTTGATGATAATTTATTCACACACATTTATATGCTCACGAGTATTCCTTTCAGATACCAAAAATTTATCCACAATTATATAGTTTCAAGTATTCCCATCTAATACAAATAATTAAAATGTCATCAGCCCCATCCAGGAATTTAACTTGGGTCACTGATAGCATTTTTAATGTCAACCATTGCATCAACTGTGCAGGACAGTGAATTCCATTTTTCCTGAGTGGGTGGGTCCTCGTGGTTTAATGGTTAAAGCGATGGACTGCAGGAATCGTAGTAAGGGAGTTTGAACTCCAGTCACGCTATTATGTTCACTTTCGGGCAAATACCCTTGGGAAAGGTATGAACCCCCTTATCCTCCCAGCTATGGGTTAAATAGTACCACTACTGTTCTTATAGAAGGATGGTTTTGGCATTAAATAACCTACAAAGGTTGATGTGCCAAACAAAGAAACCAAACCATTTTTCCTGTGAGTTAAATATGATAGTTAATAAGAGTTAAGGTTGGTGAAGTGCTGGTGACTTGATGGGGTTTTTTTTTGTCTTTAATGGGAGTGTGTGTGGGGGGGTCCTATGCCCTGTTCTCAACCTCACATTCACATTAGAATATGTGCTGCTCTGGAAAGAATTTAATAGAACTGTTTAGATTCCAACAACTCTTCCTTTTTTTCTCTGACTGGGCAGTAAAGAAATTCAAAGAATGTTCTCTCTCTCTCTTTCTCTCTCTCTCATCAAATGACCTTTAGCTTCCTCTTTTTTATCTCAGTATGACCCATTTATCTTAGAGTGGTCCTGAAATGTCCCTCACCTCCATCCATTCCCTTATTGAATGGAATGAGATTCTTCTGTCACTGATTCAGGCTTTAGAAAAACTGAAGAAAGTCATGCCTAAACTAAGTGTGTGTGTGTGTGTGTGTGTGTGAGTGTGTATAATGTGGGTGTGTGTAGTGTGGGGGTGGGGGTGTCAATTTTGAAAATATAAAACATTAAAAAAAATTCTTTTCATTCTTACATTTTTGGAGCATTTCCCCATATATAAAAATATGATAAGAATTCATCAAATGTTAATTATCTCTCTAAATGATAATTGTTGATTATTTCATTGAGGGTCATTATTCTGCTGACAGGTTCCGTGGGTTAGTAGAATGAATCTGTCTAAAAATCATTAGTATTAGATAGAAATACTTGAAACCATATAACTGTGTGCAAATTATTTGTATTAAGAATGGTTATTTGAGGCAATAATTGTTTACTGATAATCATGATGAGTTACTTGAAACTGTATAATTCCAAGAAATATTTGAAATTGTGTGGTAATTAGGCCATTATATGCAGGGCTGGTGCTAGGGTCTCATATAACCATGCCCTACCCCCATGGCAATCAATCACACTTGGCCTGCAGTCTACAACTAATCAATTTTCCTTGAGTAATACTCATATAAAATATATCAGAACCACCCTTCTGAGGCCCTCAAAGAGGATTGTCCCCCCTGTGGGAGTTCAGGGATAGTAGTGTACCAGCCTTCTTCACATGTCATACTCAAAAAGCGAGTCATAGAAGAAATATATAAATGAACAAGTCACAAATAAAAATGTGAGTGATGTGTTTAGTTATTTTGTATTTCATTAAATGAATTAGAAATGATTTTACCACTCATCAAAAATTAAAGAAATAGGGCAAGAAATGTATTGTCATCTGATGGTGAGGCTCTAGTCTTGGTGCTTTGGGGAATATCAAGTATCCCTTTACGGCTATTGCTCCCAAGTCCACTCTGACCTGGAGTGATAGTTCCTGATAAGGTCAAATAGAACTGTTTGACATTTAAACTACATAAAAACAAATGACTAGTGTCAAATTGAATTGTTAGAGATAGAACTGTTTCACCATTTAACTGTGTGCAAACAAATGACTATCTAATTGAATTGTTAGTGATACATAGCAATACTTGGAAGATATTTGACTGTGTGCAAATGAATGAATAGTGTTAAATAGAATAATTAGTGTTAAATATCAATAATTGTGAACACTTCACTGTCTATAAACAGATGATTAATATTAAATAGAATTATTAGTGTTAGCAATAATTGAAACCATTTAATTGTGAAGAAACAATAGCAATATTAGAGTGCAAACAAATGAGCTCGAACTTGTTTAAAATATTACTTACAAACTATTTTCTTATAAATCATATATACTCAATAAATATGTATAAAGAATATTTGGTATTAAATAACCTACAATGGTTGATATGCCATAAAACCCAACCCAACCAAATCCTATTTAATATATATGTATAAAGAGGATTTGGCATTAAATAACCTACAATGGTTGATATGCCATAAAACCCAACTAAACCAAATCATATATATTTAATATATATGTATAAATAGAATTTAGCATTAAATAACCTACAATGGTTGATATGCCATAAAACCCAACCAAACCAAATCATATATATTTAATATATATGTATAAATAGAATTTAGCATTAAATAACCTACAATGGTTGATATGCCATAAAACCCAACCCAACCAAATCATATATATTTAATATATATGTATAAAGAGGATATGGCATTAAATAACCTACAATGGTTGATCTGCCATAAAACCCAACCAAACCAAATCATATATATTTAATATATATGTATAAAGAGGATTTGGCATTAAATAGCCTACAATGGTTGATATGCCATAAAACCCAACTAAACCAAATCATATATTTGATATATATGTATAAAGAGGATTTGGCATTAAATAACCTACAGCAGTTGATATGCCATAAAACCCAACCAAATAAAATCATATATATATATATATATATATATATATACTTAACTAAACTCGGGATTGTTTATCCTTATGAATTAATTGAAGTAGAGTAGAGTGTCATTTTAAACATATAAATTTTTTTTTTGTTCTGCTGTAATGATACACAAGTCTAACAAGTTAAAATTAGTTAATTTTATGAACTAAAATTTTCAAATAATCTGTTGGTGGATGGGTCATTTGATAAGTACTTTAGTCAGTACATTTTCTGTCAGTCACATGACCTACTTGAAGAGTGGGATCAATTGATCATTCTATTAATAACAAATGAAAAAAAAATAGACAAACCAACCTGTGCAAGCTAGTTGCCATATTCAGGTCCAGACATGAAAGATTTTATTGATCGACTAGCAAGGTTACTTGGCATTGTCTAATGATGTATCGTATGATCTTCCCTTTCTTATATCAAGTGTGGCCTTGTTAGATTATCGGGAGTTCTTCTGTAAAGAAATGGAATCAAAATGTACATCTTTTTTCTCCCTCGTCTTTGGATGTTGATATTTTGCATCAAACATTTAAATACTTGGCAAAGGCTAGCAGAGCTCACATAGCACTTTGTGATCCAATGACCAGCATTGTCCTGAAGTGCACTTAGCTCATGTGCAAACCCCCTTACTCCTCCCCCACTATCAAATACCTATCACATGGCTAGTTTATTAAACAAGATATCACAAAGCTAGTTTATTAAACAAGATATTGCATTGTTAGCTTATTAAAGATAGCACACTGCTAATTTATTCAACAAGAATTCACACTGATAGTTTATGAAATCAGACATCGGCAAGTTTATTAAACAAGATATCAGATGGCTCATTTATTAAACAAGATATCACATTGCTAGTTTATTAAAGATCTCACACAGCTAGTTTATGAAACAAGATATCAGATGGCTCATTTATTAAACAAGATATCACATTGCTAGTTTATTAAAGATCTCACACAGCTAGTTTATGAAACAAGATATCAGATGGCTCATTTATTAAACAAGATATCACATTGCTAGTTTATGAAACAAGATATCAGATGGCTATGTATTTAGAAGACTAGGATTACATACAAATTCTGTTTTTATAGCCCTGTAGTCTTATCACTTCTTTTGACTTCACAGAGCTAATCCAACTGAGTAATTGCCCAGTTGGCTGGGGCTGTAGAATACACGGACTGCACCTCTGCAGAGGGGTAAGACCACCCCCAATGAGTGTCCTGAAATGACACTAAACAGTCTGATGGTGAGGTTCCAGTAATCCTGGGGCCTCTGGGAATACGGAGTACCCCTTCATTGCCATTGCTCCCATGTCCACTCTGGCCTGGCGTGGTAGCACCTGATTGGACCCTATCTATGGGTTAAGTAGAACTAACGGCATACTTATGCTAAACTGAATAGCTTGAAATAGAAATGTTTTTCACAATTAAACTGTACTTACATTTAAACTGCGTGCTTATGCTAAACTGAATTATTGAAATTGAACTGTTTTTTTTACATTGAAACTGTACTTACACTAAACTGAATTGTTATATATAACTGCTTGAATAGTTTGAAATAGAAATGTTTTTGACAATTAAACTGTGTACTCATGCTAAACCGAATTGTTTTAAATAGAACTGATTATTTACATAAAAATGGATTTAGCGTTAAATAACCTACAAAGGTTGATATGCCATAAAACCCAACAAACCAACCAACTGAGTAAGCCACAATCATGATCTTTATTCCTGACCATTGACCATCCATTATTTTCAGATTTTTAATATATTTCTATTGTAAAATTATTTGCAGTGTTTTTTTTGTTTTTTTTTATAGTAAAATCACAAATAATATTCTCACTCACTATTCCCATAACCTGGCTTTATCATGGGGATGCTAAACATGGGAGTCCTTGCCTCTTTACCAGGCCTAATCATAGCTGAATTCCTTTATCATGCAACAGATAGTATTATGTTACATGGTACCTATAGCAGAGAAAAGCTCCTGATCCGACAAATAATACATTTATATATGATGATGGTTCTATGTTAGTAATGCTTGTTTTTCTCTTGAACAATATAAGTTTGGTTTATTTGTTTAATGGCACAACAACTCCTTATGGGTTAGTTAATTCATTTGTAAATGTTTGATTATAATCATAACTAGATTTTCAATGTTTCATTATTCCTATCTAATAATAATAATTTGCACATAGTTGTGTGGTTTAAAGTATTCCTATCTAATACTTGCCCAATCTGCTGGGGCTGTAGAATATACCGACTGCACCTCTGCAGAGGAGTAAGACCCCCCCCCCAATGAGTGTCCTGATATATGACATTAAACAATCTGATGGTGAGGTTCCAGTGATGCTGGAGCTTTAGGGAATGCGGAGTACCCCTTCATTGCCATTGCTCCCAGGTCCACTCTGGCCTGGAATGGTAGCACCTGATAGGGTCCTATCTATAGGTTAAATAGAACTAACAGCATACTTATGCTAAACTGATTTGTTTGAAAGAGAAATGTTTTTGACAATTAAACCATACTTACATTTAAACTATGTGCTTATGCTTAACTGAATTATTTGAAATGGAAATGTTTTTTGGCATTGAAACTGTACTTTGCACTAAATTGAATTGTTTGATATAGAACTGTTTTGACATTTAACTGTGTGTAAATAAAATCTGTACTTGTACTAAACTGAATTAGAACTGCTTGACTAAACTGAATCGCTAGAAATAGAAATTTTTTTTACAATTAAACTGTACTTACATTTAAACTGTGTACTTATGCTAAACTGAATTGTTTGAAATAAAACTATTTTCATAAAAATGGATTTGGCGTTAAATAATCTACAAGTGTTGGTTGATATGCCATAAAACTCAACCAACCAACCAACCAAACTATGTAATTCTAGTAATTTATACACAATTATATGATTTAAAACAATGTCTTGTTCATCTCATTTGGATTTACTTCCAGGATTTGTTTAGCATAACTCGTAGCATTCTTGTACAGTTCTCGTTGAACTTTTTCCTTATACATTGTCAGCATCCGTGTGGTGCATTGGTACAGTAGTATTGACACAACCACTGAGCTTCAAGTAACTATTAATACAAACAATTTACACATAGTTATCAAGTATTCCTATCTAATACAAATAATTTTCAAACCCATCTATTCAATCCATAGAGTGGATCCTAACATGCACTGCCACTCTGAGTCAGAGTGGACCTGGAAGTAAAGGCAATGAAGAAATACTCCACACTCCCGAGAAGCAGGCTTAACACAACAGTTATCTTCTTGGGAAATGGAAATAGTAACTCAAGTTCAAATTTTGGATGAGGCTATTACATTTCTCTTTGCATTAGGAAAGGCATGAATCCATCTGTTCTCCCTCTGCTAAGGATCAATACTTGGATGGACTGGTTTCTTAAGCCTCGGCAAACTGACTAGTTTAGGAGTAGGAAAACACTAAATAGAAACCAACTGTACTCTGCAAAAAAAATTGACCTTGTGTCACATCCTGCTTGTAGTGGAGAGGTTGGGTAAATATATTCTTCACATTTTCCAGAGCTCCGAAATTGTAGCCTTATCACTGGAGGCAGTTTAGTGTCATACTCAGGATAACATCATTGGTGTTGTGGTGACGGGACACTTGCTGCATGGGCAACAGTCAGTGTACTCTACAACTCAGATCCAAGTGCATATCCATGGTCTTAGAATACCAATAGATGGTGCTGCTATGAATGACTAAAATTTGCAAGCGAATATCGCTCACTAGATATTTTGAGATAATTTAATTTTTTTTTTAAATTTTGAATAGCATCATTTCTACGGAATGTAACCCCATTTTAAATTAAACAAAATTGCACAAAATTTTCTCCTTATCTAAATGGCATTTTTGGATTAAAAATGTTTTATCGGTGCAGACTTAATGGCAATGAAGGTGTGCCATGTTGAATTTTTATTCTTCTTTTTTTTTTTTTTGATTTTGTTATTTCAGTTAATGTCATTCAATCATAAACAAAATATCATTTTTGTGTAAATGCCAAATATTTTTTTTTTGTATATTTAACTTAACTTCCCATAAAGAATTTCGAAAATAAGAAAGAATTTGAATATGCATTCCCCCCCCCCCTTTGAACGAGTAGGATATGACACAGGGTCAATTTTTGAAGAAGAATTTAACAGGTTTGAATTCGGAGTTTTCCTGCTTCTTGAGTGGTTGCCATACTGATGTTAAAGAGTCCAGTCTGACCTACTATTTACTTATAGTTGGATTCATGTCTTTTCCAAGGGTATTTATTAATGCTATTTAAAAACGCAAACAGCCTCGTCCAGGATTTGAACTCTGTTGTCCATTAAGAATTTGAGTATGGGTACAAAAATAGGTGGGTCATTTACACTGTTTATGCTGTTGTTCTCTTATGCGTTTAATGTAACCAACCTAGGAGAAGGAAAACTCTGAATTTAAACCAGCTGTACTCTGCTTAAAAATTGACCTTGTGTCACATCCTTTTTTGGTGAATAAGTTAGATAAGTACAAAAATTTGTTGTCTTTTGAGTTGTATTTAACTACAGACACCTGAACATGAGCTTAGTGTAACAATTATTGTCGTAGAAAATCCAATTGGCATCTTAAATTCAAATCCTGGATGAGGCTGCATTTCAATTCATGCTAATGCCCTTGAAAAAAGCATGAATCTATCTGTTCTCCCTATATCTATGAGCAATAAGGCTAACTGTGTTCTTTAGCTTTGATTAGGTAACCAGTATAGGAGAAGGAAAATTGAGTTTAAAACAGCTTTAAATCCGCTTAAAAATTGATCTTGTGTCATACCCTGCCTGTTGAGGGTTTGGGCAAATACATACACTATTGTTCTCATCTAAGTTGTTTTATTCATGTTTCGGCCATTTTACCGCAAGACTTCTTCAGGCGACTTTTGTTGTAATCTTCAAGGAATTTTGAACCAAACCCTTCCTGGAAGTTAACAATTATGACAAAAGATACTAGAAGAAGGCTGGAGAGTGCACAGACTGAAATGGCTGGTTATGTTTTAGGGCATATCAACTCTTGTAAGTTATTTCATGCCATACCTTATATATATATATATACATATATATATATAAAATTCATGATTTGTAAATGTATAGTTGTAATTTACTAAGTGTTTTGCTCAGATGTAGCACAAGGCCGTATGAATAGAGCACCCAGTGAGACTCAAACTCACTCGTGAAGGTTTACTAGCCTAGCTTTCTAATCATTACACCATCCAAGGTTTGTATTTTGTAGATAACATCTTTAAATGAGCCAGAGCTAATTTGTTTGTACACTTTAAATGTTTTCAAGTATTGATATCTAACACTAATGATTCAATATCAATCATTTATTTGCACACAGTTAAATGTTTGTTTGCACACAGTTAAATGGTATTTCTATCTAACTCTATCAATTTAACATCAGTCATTTGTGAAATGGTTATACATACGATTCGTAAGTGAATAGTTTGTAGGTAATACCATTTTTAAAAAGTTAAAGCTAATTTGTTTGCACACAGTTAAATAGTTTCAAGTATTCTTGTCTAACACTAACAATTCAACATCAGTAATTTATTTGCACACAGTTAAATGGTTAAACAGTTCTGTTTGATCCATAGATGAGACTCAATGATGTACTACAACTCTGGGTCAGAGTGAACCTGGGAGTACTGGCAATGAAGGAGTACTCCAAATTCCCCCAAACTCTAAGATTGGAACCTTGCCATCAGACTATTTAGTGTCATATCCAGAACTCTTGTTGTTGGTGGGGAGTCTTACTCCTCTGCAGAGATCCTGTTTGCGTATTCTTCAGCCCCAGTCAACTGGAATGGTGACTGAAATATGAATATAACAAACAAGATGAGGACATTAGTCAAAGATATATAAATCCTATAAACTTCTCATCTCAGAAATTTTGATCAAATTTGTCTTCAGGACAAATTGACCAGCAACCAACTGACTTCTCTTGCTCTTCTTCCTCTGAATAACAATGACCCAACATATGAGAGTCAGCTGAAAAGTTTTGAACTCCAGTTGTGCTATTACATTCACTTTCGGGCAAATACCCTTGGTAAAGGTATGAAACCCCTTATCCTCCCAGCTATGGGTTAAATAGTACCACAAGTGTTCTTCTAGGAGAATGGCTTTGGCATTAGATAACCTACAAAGGTTGATATGCTATTAAACAAAGAAACCAAACCAAACTAAACCTGAAAAGTTTTGAGGCTAACTAAGATACTTTCATGAAATGTCACAAAATGAAGTTTATTTTTCACACGTCTTCCATTGGTGTTTCAGTGTTTGGATCCCATTGCTAGAAATAAAATAATCAACAGCAGATATGACATCATTAACTTTTCAGTCTACCCTTGTAATCTGAAACTTGGGTTAAAAACCAAAACTGATGGTCTTGAGTTTTCTAGTTTATATTTCAACATCGTATCATATATAATCATGCTTGGATTGAAAAAAAAACCAAAAAACGTTTTACTCTTGTTTATTTTTCTTTCTTTTTATCTCATGTTGAGTTCATTAGTTCTTTTGTTGTTGTTGTTTTGAATCTATCTCTCTCTCACACACATACACACACACACACACACACATATATATATATATATATATATATATATATATATATATACGTATGTAGCTATGGGTTAAATAGTATCTCTACTGCTCTTCAAGAATGATTTTGGTTCTCTCTCTCCCTCTGTTGTTTTTCACAGAAATTGTCCTGTCACATTCTTCAGAGTCAAAATTCCTGGATTCTGTCCAATGACCTTTTCATATAAGATGGTTTGTTGACCTTTGCTTTGTAAATGGAGTGGAAGGTTTCACTATCATACACACACACACACACACACACACACACACACAGTATTGTCAATAAATATGTATGCCCTTCACAATTATATCTAAGTTTTCTTCTAAATCAAAGATGCTGGGATTTTGTTATTTCTAATTATTAGGTATCATTTATCACCAAACTTTATAGGATTGAAACTCTGCAACCGAAAGTATGAATATGTAAAAGTAAAGTTGTCTCCCTTAGTCGAGGGCGACCAGAAGGCTCCCTTTTCAATAGCTACTACACCGAGATATAGGGGAGGGTGCTACTCCATTCCCTGGATTGCTCCGCTTTACCCTTGATACGTACCTTATATTGCTGAGTGTTAAGCAAGGGGGTATCAAGTACCATTTTTAAAGTCTTTGGTATGACTCGACCTAGGATTGAACCCAGGTCTCCCGGACCATTGGTGAACACTCTACCCACTTGGCCAATGAGCCAGTATGAATATGGAGCGGGGGGGTGTTCTTGTGGTGTAATGGTTAAGGCGACAGACTACGGAATCGTAGTAAGCGAGTTCGTACTCCAGTCATGCTATTATGTTCACTTTCGGGCAAATACCCTTGGGAAAGGTATGAAACCCCTTATCCTCCCAGCTATGGGTTAAATAGTACCAATACTGTTCTTCCGTGCTGTAATGGTTAAAGCGATGGACTGCGGAATCGTAGTACGTGAGTTCGTACACCAGTCGCGCTATTACGTTCACTTTCGGGAAATACCCTTGGGAAAGGTATGAACACCCTTATCCTCCCAGCTATGGGTTAAATAGTACCACAAGTGTTCTTCTAGGAGAATGGCTTTGGCATTAAATAACCTACAAAGGTTGATATGCCATTAAACAAAGAAAGCAAATATGTAACAGTGTAATAATAAGTACAGTCCTTATATATATATTTTTGCAATTTTATTTTTAGTTACAGCAGTGTTGCTGTTTTATTTTCATTTCAATGCTGTAGATTTGTTTGGTTTGGGGCTTCAGAATACACCGTCTGCATCTCTGCAGAGAGGTAAGACTCTCCAAATGAGTGTCCTGTGGCTCAGTCAGCTGGCGCTGTAGAATACACCGTCTGCATCTCTGCAGAGAGGTAAGACTCTCCAAATGAGTGTCCTGTGGCTCAGTCAGCTGGCGCTGTAGAATACACTGACTGCATCTCTGCAGAGAGGTAAGACTCTCCAAATGAGTGTCCTGTGGCTCAGTCTGCTGGCACTGTAGAATACACCAACTGCATCTCTGCAGAAGACTTCCCCAAACAAGTGTCCTGGATATGGCACTAAACAATCTGATGGTAAGACTCCAGTAATGTTGGAGCTTTGGGAAATGAGGAGTACCCCTTTATTGCCATTACTCCCTGGTCCACTCTGGCCTGGAGTAGTAACACCTGATAAGGGTCCTATCTATGGGACAAATAGAACTAAACTGTAATTATGCTAAACTGAATTGTTTGAAATAGAACTGTTTATTTGTATAAAAATGGATTTGGCATTAATAACCTACAGTGGTTGATATGACATAAAACCAAAACGGCCAACGTCATTCTTCTGCATTCATACACAGACATATTCTTAATGCATACACATTGCTTGTACTTACACACACACCTACTTTCACTCATTCACACACACACTCCTGATCATATATATTTACACACACACACACACACACACTTGTTTCATATATTTACACTGACCCACACATGTTCCTTATACTTACACATACAGATATACATATTCCTTACCCTCTCATATGCAAACAAAATAGACCTGTTCAGGGAAGTCCCTATGGTGTAGTAACTGATGTGGTGAGCTGCACTATCATAGTGAGTTCAAATTTCAGTCAGGCTATTATGTCTACTTCAGGACTGATACTCTTGGGAAAAATATCAAACTCCTTATTCTCCCAGGACACAGGACATTCATTAAAAAACACCACTAGTGTTCTTCAACAATGATGTCTCTAAGCAGTAAATAACCCAATAAGGTTGATATGTCTTTTAACAAAGAATCCAAAATTGAAGTAGACCTGTTCCTTATATTATACCTACATACACATGTTCCCCATACTCTTACTTACACACATACACACACACACACACACACACACACACACACGTGTGTGCATACACACTTCTAGAGGTGTCCATGACATTATGGTTGTCACCATAGAAAATGGACATGGTGAAACAAGTTCAAATCCTGGACAAGATTGGTTGCATTTCACATAGCTCTAATACCCTTGGGAAGGGTAGGAATCCAGCTATTGGTAAATAGAAGGACCAACAGGGTTCTTTAGCCTTGGTTAGGCAAACAGTCTAGGAGAAGGAAAACATTAAATAGTAGGACACTGAATTTAAATATTATGTGAACAGAATTGGTGGAGGTGGGGGGCTATTTAATAATATCTCTTCTGCCTTGATAACTTTTCTTCATCAGTTTTATGTCCTGATGAAACCACTCTCCTCTTTCTTCAGTGAAAATGGACCTTTATGTTCATATAAACACATGATTTAAAAAAAAAAGTACTTGAAGATTTGTTCTTCATTGTCAGTTTTATGGTTACCAACAATCCTAGATGATTGCTCAGTTGGCTGGGGCTGTAGAATACACTGATTGCACCTCTGCTAAGGAGGAGGAAGACCACCACCAAATGAGTGTCCTGAATATGACACTAAACAATCTGATGGTTAGGGTCCAGTGATGCTGTAGCTTTGGGGAATGTAGAGTACCCCTTTATTGCCATTACTCCCAGGTCCACTCTGGCCTGGAATGGTAGCACCTGATAAGGGTCCGATCTATGGGTTAAATAGAACTAAACTCTGGTTTCTTGACTTTACTGTTTTTTGCATTTAAACTACGTATTTATGCTAAACTGAATTGTTTAAAATAGAACAGTTTTGACATTTAAACTGCATACTTATACTAAACTGAACTCCTTGAAATAGAACTGTTTTGACCTCTAAGCTGTATACTTATGCTAAACTGAATTATCTGAAATAAAACTATTTTGACATTTAACTCTGTGTATCGCCCAGTTGGCTGGGGCTGTAAAATACACCGACTGCACCTCTGCAATGGGTTAAGACACCTCGCCCCAATGAGTGTCCTGAATAGGGGGGGTATGAATCCCTCCCTTCTCCCCCTCCAAGCTATGTGTAAATAGTAGGGCAAACTGTTCTTTCGCTTGGTTAGGCAACCAGTCTAGGAGAAGGAGAACTTTGAATTCAAACCTGTTAAATTCCACTCAAAAATTGACCATGTGTCACATCCTGCCTGTGGGGAGGGGTTTGGTAAACACACACACTCACTCACACACAGAGCTGTTCCTGATTCTAACACATGCATCTGCCTTTTAAGCTATTCAAGAAAAATGTCTCTGCAAGGTTCAATGCTTGGTTAATTATTTGCCAGATCAATATCCTGACCCCATTTGGTTCTGATGTATTTCTGCCCAACATGCCAGATTCACTTGCAGCAGCAACAACAACCTGTAACCGAGTGTGAGGTGAGAGTAGAGGTCCTGGGTGAGGGTAGAGTTAATCAGTGTCCCAAATAGAAAAGAATTATCTGTGTGTTTTGTGCTTTAGAAGACCTGGTTATCTTCATCCTTTATTTAATTATATTTCCCCACTCTTTCGTTTTTAAACTTACCTCTATTTCCATCTCTTCTCTTTCTCTCTATATCAATATTCTCTCTGTCTCTCTCCCTCTCTATATATTAATCTTCTCTTTTTCTCCCTCTCTCTCTATATATATATTAATTTTCTCTCTCTTTCTCCCCTCTCTCTCTTCCTCTATATTCATCTTCCACTCCCTCCATCTCTATTAATATTCTTCCTCCCTCTCTTTTAATCTTCTTTCTTTCTTTCTCCCTCTCTCTCTTCCTCTCTATATTCATTTTCTTCCTCTCCCTCACTCTATATTAATATTCTCTCTTTCTCCTTTCTCTCTATTCATCTTCTTCCTCTTCCCACTCTATATTAATCTTTTTTCTTTCTATCCTCTCTCTTCCAGTTTTCCCTCTTTTTGTGCTATCATTTCACTCTCACCCTTGCCATATTTCAGTCATCCCCCTCCCTCTCTCCATTTTGACCCTTTTCTTCTCTCTTTCTCTCCATTTCAACTGTCCCTCCTCTTTCTCTCTCTCTCTCTCTCTCGATCCTTTCCTTCTCCTTTCTCTCCTACCTTCTCATTTCATATATGTTTTCTCTATTTTTATCCCTTCATCTAATCTCTCCCTTGTTTTCGTGCTCATTTTCAGACACTTTCTCTCTCTCTCTCTCTCTTTTACTAAACTCTTCTCTTGCTCTCCCTCTTATTTCCTTACTCTTCTATTATTGCTGCTGCTGCTAAGATTCACCCTCCTCTCTCTCCTCCTCTTTATTAGAAATTTTGCCTTCCTCTTGTTTTTAATGCTTCATTGGATTTTGGGGGATTTTTTTTTTAATCCAATATTAAACAAGGCAGGATTATGGATGTTGGCTCTTCTCACCTTACATTCAGCTCACTACAACACACACACACACACACACACTTGTAAAAATTCTCCATCACCTTTAATATTAATTGTCCAAAAATAAAAAAAATCATCCTACTAGCTTCTGTCACACAATAACAACATTAGATTTCAAGCAAAAGAAGACGACAGTAACCTAAACATTCTATAACAAACCTATTATTGTTTTTTTTTTATCTATCTGTTTTTGATTATAGGGTCAATCTCCAGGAGGTCATTTATCTTACACTCCTACAGAGGTATATCAATAAGTTTATAGCCTCATTAGGATTTATTTATTTTACACAACAAATATCTATTTTCCAACATAATCTCCTCTTTTGTCACAGCATTTAATTTAGCAGTTGATATTAATTACATTGACAGAACATTATACGATGAAAATTTCAGATCTAAGTTTGGCATATAACTACTTGTCAGACAACAACCTTATTGTTGTATCCTTTTATAGTCAAAACTTTGGCTTTGGGCTTCTACAAGGATGGCTTAAATATCTCATGAAGGTTGATATGTCATTAAACAAGAGAAACCTTAAATAGTATCAATACTTTTCTTCGACAAGGATGGATTTGGCATTAAATAACCCACAAAAGTTGATACTATGTTATTTTTATAGAAGTTACTATTGCAGCAATCCATTTCTATAAGATCTATTTCCCTAAAATCTATACTTAATATCTATAATGTATATTATCATTACTGTTCTTCTACAAGGATGGTTTTAGCCTTAAATATCCCATGAAGGTTGATATGCCATTAAACAAAGTGACCAAACCAGATATACTAGAGTGAAATGAGTTTGAAACCTAACATATTTGGGCCCAGTCAGCTAGGGCTGTAGAATACACCAACTGCATCTTTGCAGAGGGGTAAGACTCCTCAACAAGGGAATACCTAATCATTGAATACCTAAAAAAATAAGATCATATTATTCTCAGCTGATAGAATCATTGATGGATCTTTTGATATAAAGGTAGAAAATGAGCCACTGTGTTTTGTTTGAGTTTATAAAACATTATTTGTACATATACAGTACAGAGGTGCATCAATAATTCAGTAGTCTAATAATTAAAAAAAGGAGCATTTATTATCAACATAATCTCCTTTCTTAATCAATACACTTGATTCAATGATGATTATTCATTGAGTATTATTCCAGGGAAAATTTCAGATCAAAATCAGCTGATAAATATATTAGATTTTGTTTGGTTGGGTTTTATGGCATATCAATCATTGTAGGTTATTTAAGGCCAAATCCTCTTTATACATATATATTAAATATATAGGATTTGGTTTAGTTGGGTTTTATGGCATATCAACCATTGTAGGTTATTTAATGCCATATCCTCTTTATACATATATATTAAATATATATGATTTGGTTGGGTTGGGTTTTATGGCATATCAACCATTGTAGGTTATTTAAGGCCAAATCCTCTTTATACATATATATTAAATATATAGGATTTGGTTTAGTTGGGTTTTATGGCATATCAACCATTGTAGGTTATTTAATGCCATATCCTCTTTATACATATATATTAAATATATATGATTTGGTTGGGTTGGGTTTTATGGCATATCAACCATTGTAGGTTATTTAATGCCATATCCTCTTTATACATATATATTAAATATATAGGATTTGGTTGGGTTGGGTTTCATGGTATATCAATCTTTGTAGGTTATTTAATGCCAAATCCTCTTTATACATATATATTGAATATATATGATTTGGTTGGGTTGGATTTTATGGCATATCAATCTTTATAGGTTATTTAATACCAAATCCTCTTTATACATATATATTAAATATGTATGATTTGGTTGGGTTGGGTTTTATGGCATATCAATCTTTGTAGGTTATTTAATGCCAAATCCTCTTTAGATTTGGTTGGGTTGGGTTTTATGGCATATCAATCTTTGTAGGTTATTTAATGCCAAATCCTCTTTATACATATATATTAAATATATAGGATTTGGTTTAGTTGGGTTTTATGGCATATCAACCTTTGTAGGTTATTTAATGCCAAATCCTCTTTATACATATATATTAAATATATATGATTTGGTTGGGTTGGGTTTTATGGCATATCTGCCATTGTAGGTAATTTAATGCCAAATCCATTTTCATACACATAAACAGTTCTATTTCAAGTAATTCAGTTTAGTATAAATATGCAGTTTAGTCTTATTTGACCCATAGATAGGACCCTATCAGGTGCTACCACTCAGGGCTTGAGTGGATCTGGGAGCAATGGCAATAAAGGGGTACTCTACATTCCCTAAAGCTCCAGCCTTACTGGAGCCTCACCACCAGATTGCTTAGTGTCAAATGAAGGACACTTGTTGAGGTTTATTTGTTTAATGGCATATCAACTTTTGTGGGTTATTTGATGCTCAAGTTATTCTTATAGAAGAACATTAGTGGTACTATTTAACCCATAGCTGGGAGGATAAGGGGGTTCATACCTTTCTCAAGAGGCATTATACCAAAAGTGACTGTAACAGCGTGACTAGAGCTTGAACTCTATTACTTTAAGGCTATAGTTCAACACTTTTGCCACTACGCTATGGGAATTCCTCCTTTTCATATATTTCTCCTCTGGTTAAAATTTGTTTTAAATCTTCATTTCAAATGATGGATTTTTCTTTCTTTTTTTTTTTTTTTGCTTAAAAATCTGAAACTACTTGGATTCTTAAAGATTTAGATTCAAAGTTGAATTGCAACTATAAGTTAGAAACATCAATATTTTTCTCTACTCAAGGTTGAATATATGACCCATATAGCTATCAATGAATCAGAAAATATTGTTTTGAAACCAGTTTCTAATTTTATCTTGATTCTCATTTAGCGATATTTCTGTTTTAACTATTCATTTGTTAATCGTTCATTTTTTTTGTTTTGTTTTTTGTTTTATTTACTTTTTGTTTAAATAGGTTTTAGTTTTTCTGTATTTAGGCCGAGAGTAGTGGACGCTCACCCTGACTGCTCCACAAAATCTCATGTCAAGGATATATAAATGTTTTGTTGATTTGTAACAACTTGGTACATTTCACTGATGATGCAACTTTCAATTTCTGTTTACTTTGATTTCTATTCATAACCAGAAGAAGACAAAAGAAAAAGGAGAGAAAAAGAAAAAAAAAAATTGAAAAGAATTCTTAGCAAAAGAAAAATCTGAGAAAAGAGATGAACGACTTTGTCTTGAGTCAGTTTACTATATTATAGTTTGTCATTGAAAAAAGAAAAAATAGATTTTCTTTCCTTTATCTAAGAGTCATATTTCTCTGATATTTTTTTTTAATTTTTTTTTTTATATCTATTCAGCCCTTTTTTAATTCACTTTTCTATTTTTGACCAGTTTGCCAAGGACTTCATTCATTTTTAAATCTCTAATTATTTGTGGATTTAAACTCCTCAATATATTGGGAAGTGCTTTAAACATACCTATCGATTTTATCCAGGTCTAATATACTTAAATATTTACTTTTCGTTTGTCTTGTAACAAATTAATTTTTTTAAATTTTTACTTACAGGAATTTTGTCCAAAAAAATAAGTTTCTTATTACTTAGATATATTTTTAAACCTTTTCATTTTGCTTAGATTTTATTATTTCTAAAAGATTTCAACTTTTTGCAAATTTAGTGAAAAATTTAACTTGAAATATCAATGAGTGTTTGTTCTGTTAACTTAATTCAAACTTTGATATTTTTTCTGTTTGTATAAAAAGATTTCTTTTCTATCTAAACATTGTCTATTCTTGAATCTTAACAGCTCATATATCTAGATCAACCGTTGATTTATAGTCACAAAATCATCAATTTCTATCTTTCATTTTTGAAACTTAAGGTTGCTTACACCATTATTATTCATCTGTAGGGCAATAAAAATTTTGCCTAAAAATTAGATATTAAAAAATTTCAATTCAAGTATAACTGCTTTGAAATTTGCTAGAAACAATCTTCATCTAAACTATAAATCTTGGTTATCATCGTTTAAAAATTGTTGTTCTTATTTTTATCATCCCATTATATTTTGTTATATTTGAATGTTAATTTTTGTCATGTAAGATTTTATTATTTCTCAGATTTACAATCAGTTCAGTAATTTCAGGATTCAATATAATTCTCAAGATTAACAAATTCGATTTAAAATTTCTAAGTTTTTAAATTGTTTAAATTTTCTTTGAGTCTATCTTTGATTTATATTTGAAGGGAAAATATTTCTTATCGAATTTTATACAATTAACTTTACACTTAGATTTGACATTTTTTGGTGTGTTTGAGTGAATAACCTTTTAAACATTTTCATGTTGTATTTTTCAGGAAAATCCAGTAGATTCTTAGAGATATAAATATATAGAAATATAGGTATATACCTTTTATTTAAAAAAAAAAAAAAACTCTTACCAGTTAAAAAAAAAATCAATTTTATTCTGAAATGGTTCTTATCTTGAGTACCTGTAGCTTATTTTTTGTTTTTTGTTTACGATTTATGTACACAACTGACAACAATAATATCATTTGGTTTCCTTCTTGGGTCTGATTAAATTGATTTATTCAATATCTCTCTTTGATTTTGTTTTCAAATTTTTCAAATTTTTATTAAAGTAATCTCTCATTATGTTTTTGAGTAAAGACAAAAGATTATTTTATAAATAAAGATGCCTCATTATGGTGTAATTGTAACCAAACTAGAATGTTGGTATTAAGAGAATTTGATTCTCACTAAGTGCCTTAGTGCAAAATCTAAGCTCTGCTTTTTCTATATCCGTTTTAATCATCAAATTTTGTTTATTTTTCATCATTTTTAGTCAAGGTTCAGTGTAGTCTACAGAATCGCTTGTATTGTTTTCTGTTAATATAAGACTATTACTACCCTAATTATTTGTGTATAATATGTATTTCTCTATAATGTGTACCCCAAATTTTCAGCCACAAAATTCTGTAAAAAATATCTCTTGTATATAATATGCAATGACTTTTTGGAAATTTATAGCAGCTAAATTTACATCAAATCTAACTTTTTATTCATTTTTTAAAGACTAAAAATAAGAATTTATTTATTTATTTATATAATGTTTTGAAAAATAGAATTTATTTAGGGCAAAGTCAAGGATATGTTCTTATGAAAATGTCAGAAACTTTCAGTGAAAATAAGTTGACAGTAAAAGAAACAAATTACAAATCAACATTCTCTGTAGTGGTATATAACATTTTAGTTTTGGCCATTGATATAACTTACTTTTGATTTTGTCATCCTGAATATGACAAAACAGTTAGCTAGAAAAAAAAGATAATAGTTAGTTCTCATGTACAATATATGCATGTCCAGCTTTTACAGTTAAAAAATTGGAGTAAAAAGTGCATATTATATATCGATACCTATATAATATAATCATATA
Organism: Sepioteuthis lessoniana; assembly: GCA_963585895.1. Taxonomy (NCBI): domain Eukaryota; kingdom Metazoa; phylum Mollusca; class Cephalopoda; order Myopsida; family Loliginidae; genus Sepioteuthis; species Sepioteuthis lessoniana. Next base: position 6,439,530 of record OY757945.1, on the reverse strand, counting down.
GTATTATACCAGCCCATTGACCAAGTGGGTAGAGTGTTTGCCAATGGCCTGGGAGACTGGGGTTCAATCCCTGGTCAAGTCATACCAATGACTCAAAAAATGATACCTGATACCTCCTTGCTTAACACTCAGCATTATAAGGTACAAATCAAGAATAAAGTAGAGCAATCCTGAGAAAGGAGTAGTACCCTCCCCGACATCTCAGTGTAGTAACTAATGATAAGGGAGGTTTTGGGTCCCCGTCGACTATGGTCACCAACCTAAATTATTTACTAAATGGTTGTTATAATTATTACTATAAGACAATTTGTAAACTGTTTTCCGTTTATCTACTTAATGATGTTAAACTTTTTTTATGCCGTGGATTTTATTAATAGTTAAAGATGACTAGTAACTTCCTGTCTCGTTTTATCTTGTATAATTTACAGTTTGAATCAATTTTATTCCTTGCTAATTTAACCCTGAAATAACTGGAGATAATAGGATTTACCAATAGGCATCGTAGGCCATTAGCCTGGGACCCACAGGTATTTGGGGGTCCAGTGAAACTAATTGGTCTTGCAGCATGCCAGATTAAAGCTGTCTTTCAAGTGTGCCCTGGGTATTTCATTATATAATATAATCAAAACTATAAGACCTTCTGTACTATAAGTATAGGGCCCTTGTATAAATATAGATATATAGAATACTGAAACATGCCAACATATATAATTTATATGTATATAAATATAGATTTGGGGCTCACTGATGTGTTTGTCCTATGGCCCAAGGATAGGTAAATCCTGCTCTGACTGTGGAACCTCTTTGGTTGTATTGGAATTCCCCTTATCTTATCTTTTATATTAATCATCAAATTGATTATTTAAAAACTGAATTGGACAGTCAGCAGTAATAGTGAGCAAACATTTATTACAGAAAAACAACAGTGACTCATTTTTTGTAATATTATAATTAGTATTTCTTTCATTTACATTTGGACTTTGCCTGGTGTAATGGTCAATGAGCTAGGCTAACAGACCATTGTTAGTGAATTCTCACTGGGTGCGCAATACTTTTGGCTTTGTTTCAAATTAAGGTAAGCTTAGTAAATGACAAAAATTTTTACAAAAAAAAAGTTTTTGATATATATATATATCTCACTTTTATCTCAATGTTTTAATTTTTTTTTTTAATATACAAACATATTATATATTTAACATAATTTAAGTGATATATGATAACATATATATATATATATATATATATATATATATATATATATATATGTGTGTTGTACATAAATTATATTGAATCTTTTCCCTATTTATCTCTTCTGATATGTATGTAATTGAAAAGTGCGATTTTTAAAGAATTATTTATTTAGTTTTGTCAGTGTCAAGTTTTGATAGCGTAATCGCCAAAAAATTTTTAAAGTCGGACATAAAGATTTTCTCTATTCAAATCTGATGTCTAAATTCCTTAGAGATAAAGATTCAACATTTTTTTTTTTTTGTATATTTGAACCCTTAGAGCCCATTACACCGGAATACCAATGGTACTTTTATTTTTCCTCACACTACGATGATTGTTGACTTGGGTGGAGATCACTCTTAAACGACAGAGGGTAAATTCAAGTTCAGAAGCTCAGCCCTCAAAGGATTAATCATCAAATTATTTCTATCACAAATATTCGTCTTTACCTTTTTTGTGATAAATCAAAGTTAATAGTTAATATGTGAGAAAACTTGCAAAGAAATATTCCTAACTTGGCATATGTAAGAATAATCACTTTATTATCTGCTTAGGTTTAAAGAAAATTTCCAAATTAAATTTTCTATTTTATAATCAATGTTTTAATGGTTCTTATTACCCAAATTTACCTACCACTTGATACTATTATATGATACCACTTGATACTATTATACATATAACATGCACACACACATCCATACATGTAGATACATATATATATATTCACTATGCCTTTAATGTATCCATACTTAGAGAGCAACATTCAGACCTAGATAGGCAGCTAGAAACAAAGGTTTCATCAAATTTGTACATATGATTACAGAAATTAAAGAAAAAAAACCTTCCCCTCTAAAGTGAGATTGAAGTTTAACAATAATTAATTTGAACAAAAAACAAAATTTGTGATGCTAATCTTTTATAAACAAGCACCAATTTTAACTCTTTCACTGCAAAGTCATTCAAAATTTTTGTTTTTGTTTTTGAAGTTTTGGTTATGCAAAATAATGCTTTGGGTACAACATTTCTAGGGTTAAAATAGAACTGAAATTCAACCAGTTAAAATTAAATGCAAATTCAACTGGAATACCAGTATTGAAATTATTCTACTCATCATTGCTTAAAAAACTTGAGTCTATTATATGAGGAAGGGTGTTTAGAAAATAATCTTTCTATGATTCAATATAAAAAAAATAGTTAAAATAAACATGTTATTAAAAATGTAAACTTTCCTCTAACAGTTCAAACCAGTGTCTCAGTGGGAGTAAAAGAGTTAAGTTAGGTTTTTATTCATATCTTAAGATATTTTAGTCCCCTGTTTGCAAGTTGTTTTCTTCTGTGTTATTGGTTTATCAACCATGAATACTTGTTGGCTGCTGCCGCTGTGAAAGATAGAAAACCTTTTACCCTTCTCTACTTCCTTTATATTCCTTAAATCTCGCCCCAAAGTGTTCCCAACACAGAGGGAGACAACTTAAAACAAAGACCAACTGCTTCAATCATTTAAGCTGTTACAGATATTGAATTTTTTAAAATATCTCTCTGTATTAAAATGCTTCAATATTCATGAAAAAGGAAATTAAGTTTTTTTAGTTTTTTTATAACTTGTATTTTATTTAATTCTATAATTTCTAGAATAAAAAAAAAAAATCCCATATTTTGCCACTTCTGCACTTTTTTCTTTTCAATGGATCCTATTGATGACTTTTTTTAATCTCCTTA